>JAWNOM010000521.1:1577500-1770000 GCA_035045965.1 Drosophila aldrichi
AGAGAGAGAGAGAGAGAGAGAGAGGCAGAGAGCAACAGAGTAGAGCCAAATTATATTATCTTTAGAGCGACAGGAGTAAGCTGCGGATTTCATTATAATATAGATAAGAGTTTAAAAAAAAAAAAAGTATTGCCTACTTATAGAAAACTAACGAAGTACATATAAATATAATACATACATACATATATCATAAACTCAACTATGTTAAGTGATTTATATTTGATCTTATCTATATATACTCGTACTTATACTTATGCCCATTCTTATCCCTATATTTATACTCCTTTCATATCAATCGCATAGCTTGATTTTCTTTATCCCTTCGCATTTCTCAGAAATATTTTTATTATTATTGAGCAGCATTGCGTTATTGCATGCCACCAAATACACATACATACACACACACATATAAATACATATACAGATTGTTAACAGCACCTTATAGAATTTATATATACATATACATATATACGCACACACACACACACACACACACACAAGCCAATTCCGTTTTCTTCTTTCTCTCATTTTTTCTCTCTTACGCCCGCTTTTGGCAGCGCTTAATATTATTAGCTTGCCAGAGTGGAAGCGAGACAGCAGTATTAATTTGCCCGCTGAACATCATTATGAGCTTAGTACAGCCAGCCAGCCAGTCAGCCAGCCAGCCTGCCAACCCAGCAACCACCCAACCACCCACTCACGGAGCAGCGTCGACAACAAAATGGACTCAAAAATTTGAGCGCAGTAAAACATTTGCGGCATGTTTTTAATAATGTTGTTTATAATGTCGATTTTTTTTCCTTTTTTTTAGACATCGTTGTTGTTGTTGTTGTTGGTGTTGTTGCTGTGTTAGCTGCCTTTTGGATGAATTTGTATAGAATGCCTTTTATGGCTTTTGGGGCAGTGGCTCGAAACAAACGCCATTAAATTTATTTTATTTCGGTCATTTTCTCATTTGCCTCATATAACTGCAACAATTTGATAGCTGTGTGTGTGTATGTGTGTGTGTGTGTTTGTGTGTGTTTTATGCGAGCATTTTTCAATAAATGCCTAGCGCAAAAATTAATTAGAAACTCATCTGGCACTCAAAAATCAAAACCCATAATGAGCGCAATTTACAAAATTCTCGATTCGCCCATTTCGCTGGGCCACTTCACAAAAGCCAAATACAAACGCAAAGCAGGTACTAAGCCGCCATTTTGAGTTTTTAATTAAATCCTGTTTTGGCCAATGCAGCCATTGTTATTATTGTTGTTGTTGCTGCTGCTACTGCTGCTAGTGGTGGTCATAGGCACTCCAATTTGGAACTGTGGCCAACGCTGTCGAAATGAGTTTTTGTTGCCTTCGCCACTTGAATATGCTGCGCACCTAACCCAAAAATTAATTTCAGCCAAATAACCAAATGGCAAAACTTGCAAACGTTGCCCGTTAGCTGTTGTAATTAGAAATTTATTTGGTTTTTGATAATAATAACTGAGTTTTTAATTGCATATTATTGCAGCGCATTTAATTAAACATTTCCCAGTGCTTTTTGTGGCACGTCAAGCTGAAAAAAAAAGAATATCAAAAGGTGTACGATTGCTTAGATAGTGAAACATTTATATTATTAAATAAATGAAATATGTACATATATGTTTATACAAAATTAATTAAAATTACCTTTAATTTGAGCTATTAGCAATGGAGTATATTATAATTATTATTAAATAAAATATATGAATTCGGAAAATGTAGTAAAAGCTATTAAGAATTGAGTATATGTATATGTCAGGTATTCATATTTAATCACACAATGTAAGTATATTGGTTTGCTGTACCAAAATAATAAGTCATATAAAACTTTATTTGCTAATACATTTAATATTTGAAACATTATCCGTAGAGACCCTGAACTGGAATAAAGCTATTTGCCACTTATGTGTGGGAACTACATGTTTTATATACTTCATCAGAATGACAGCCATCTAGCTATATCGGTCTGACTAGCTGTCCGTCCGTGTGCCTAACTAAGTATGTTTTGTGAATGCATTTATATATATTATTATACAAGCTATGCAAATGTTTAACAACCCAACTCGGCAAGGGTAAAGGTATCTTCGAGGTGGACATTACCGACTAGATTACTTAAGAAAATGTTAAACAGTGGGTCTTATAAGCATAAGTAGCTAGATATTAAAATTGGAGTAGAATGAAAAAACAGTAACAAATAAATGCACAGAGAGAGAGAGAGAGAGAGAGAGAGAGAGAGAGAGAGAGAGAGAGAGAGAAATATTAGTTTTAATTTTTAACTAAAAATAAAACCAGAGGCAAAAGAGGACTTTCTTCAATATACATATTTATACATATTTTTCTTCTTTTATATCCAATCTGGGATTAACAAAAAATATTATATTTCTTTCGTACTCTTGTTGACATTTTAAGTAATTAAATCCATAATTTTTCTTGTGTTCAATAAGAAGCTTTAAAATCCTTAACTTTTGAAACTGACTTTGTACACTATTTATATGAATTCTATGGGATTATTTCAAATAAATATTGTTGGGCTCAAACCATCCGGTTATTTATAGTTATAGTTTAAAGATTTGCTTATTGTTTTGAAAAGACAAATTGCAAATAAATAATATATATTTAAAAACAAATATTGTTGATGTCTAATAAAATTGTACAAAATATTTTTCATTTTATTGAGTATTTTTATAGCCCAATCTACCAACAAGTCAAAAGTCAATTATTATTGTCTACTTGTTATTATAAAGAACAAAAAGGGCTTATGCTACACCTTATCCTCAGTAGCTTAGCTCCCTAAATAGAGATTTCCTTTGCACACCAAAGTAAAGAATGTTTGATGTGTGTTTAACATATTAGGCTGTCTTGGCCAAAAGCCTGAGCCGTATTCTTTAAATCAAATAAGTTTGCAACTAGTATATACTATTCTCCAATGATAATGATAATGATAGTGATAACGACAATGATGATGAGAAAAGGACAACTTTCACCTTAAGGTCGTGTTCATCTTGGGACAAGCTCACGCTCGCACATTTGGGTAGGGGGCTGGTCCGACAGATAGGCAGACAGGAGCCGTTTATTCCAATGGTTTCAGCTCAGCTTTGTTGGCTGAACAAAAAACACCCTCGTAATCGCGACGCATTTGCTTTGCTTTGCTTTGTTTTGCCTCACTTCGCTTCGCTTCGTCTCGCTTCTGTTCGGTTCGTTCATAAAGCGTTGGAAATTATGGAAATTAATTGAAATTCCAAGCGTGCCGTTTGCTCTTTTGGCCAAACCAACAAATTACCATCATTATGCCTGTGCCCAAATGCCACCCCCTAACCCGCTCACCCACCCAACTCCGCCGAACAGCAAATGAGGCCCTTTGAACTAGCCTAATTTTAGGCGCTGCGGTTATGCATCTGTGTGGGTTTGTGTGTGTGTGTGTGCGCATATGTGATTGTCCTTTCTGTGTGTGTTTGCATGTGTGTGTGTGTGTGTGTGTGTGTCACAAAGTGCATTACATTGCCATTTAATTGAGCTGATTAATTATATGCAGCAACGGGCTAAAAAAACTCTGTGCGAAAGGACATCGACTGATTGACTGTCTGCGCTCACTTCACTCGCTTCACTCGCTGCGTCTCTGCCTCGCTGCCTGCATCAGGCATTTGGTAAACATATTTTGGAACTGAGAGCAGCAACAAGGCGACGCGACGTACGACCTCAGCGTCATCAGCAGCAAAAAGTCATATTAAAAATCATTCGCTTGTGAAGATCAAAAGCATTCTTTTTCACCGAAATGCCACGGAAAATGATGTCGGGGGTTGGCAAGGGCGGGGATGCCAGGGATGCGGAAGTTATCTGCTGCGCGCCCATGTCCACCCAGTCGTACAGACCGCCCGCTCGCCTGTTCGCCTTGCTCAAGCATTCAGCCAAAAGGGCATAGCACACACACCCGCACACACACACACACAGCGAAAGCTTGCCTGCCTACCTATGTATGTATGTATATACACAGAGATGCCAACACGTTTTAATCTTTTTATGCGCTTATTTCTCGCTCACTGCTCTTATATGTGTGTGTGTGTGTGTGTGTTTGTTTGCGCGCCTGTATTTATTTATGGTTTTTCGTATTCAACCACCAAAGTAAAAACATATTGTTTGCGTGAGTGTGTGTGTGCACATTTATTAAATATTATTGCTCTTATTTTGTGGATATACTTGGCATTTTTTATTGCTCCGAGACAAAGTTGGTATTGTTGTGGTCGCTGGTTTGTACGCAAGTGCTCGGGCAATGTGTTATTGTTATTGTTATTAATATTGTTGTTGTTGTTGTTTCACGTACATATATACATACATACATACATTGGGCAACGTTTATTAATTTTAATGCCCAAGCCATGAATAACGGTTAATCAATAAGTCAAATGTGCCGCCATTTTGGAATAGTTTCATGTATTCCCATTCGATTCTCATTCATTGATAGCATTGAATATATATATCATATGATTACGATATTAAAACAAGTAAGAAATCTCTAGTCAGTAGCGACAACTAGGGAATACCCTAAGCCACGACTGATCTGCGTACAATATTAAATTAAAGAGTAGTACTTATACCTGACACAATAGCTGACCTATCTATTAAATAAATAATACAAATGAATGCTAATATGTATTGAAGTATTTTCATTTTAATTTTGAATAATATGGATAAAACAAATGCTAGGAATTTAACTGATTCATGTCTTAAGTCAATCAGATTATAAAGTTTACTCACCTAAGAGTGATTATTTTGATTCAAACTCATATAACTAAACGATTATTTACTGCATGCCAGTTAGAGTTATTTTTAATTTTTATTTTGATAGAGTTCTTTGTCTGGTTGGCAATAAGCTTCAAGTTCAAATCGAAATGAAATTGTTATCCGAGCATAAGCTTAAAATTGCTAAGAGATTTCAACTGTTTACCCAATCAGGAAATGCTATAAAAAAAAGTAAATGTTAATAAAAGACAAACAAATTGCGTCACGCGTCAATCGAGGCATTATCGGCTACTTAAATCTATGTAGGGCTATATTGTCTGGTACGCGTAATTGCTGAGGGGTTGACATATAAAAAAAAAAAAATTTCAATAATAAAATACGAAGACCAAGGATATCAGAGCAATATTCCTTCGAGTCCATCCTCGTTGTTTATATGAGCAAATATTTTATTAGAAAGCAAACACGTGTTCACAGCTCATCATCTCCCGTAATCGTGAGTGGTGGCGCCTGCATGGGCAAAAACAAATTAAGTCACCCTTTTATTACGCTATTTAATTTTAAGCGTAATATTGTCAACGGTCTTGATAAATGGTCGCCCCGCCCCGCGCCATCCCACCCCGGCGGACAAGTCCAACTGCAGCTCTGACTGCATGTTTGATCTGTAATTTGTGCCACTTGACGATGTTGCCGATGACGAGGGCTAAGCTCCTGCCCAAACCTAAACGCCGGGGTGGTTTATTTGTGCTACAAGTTTTGACAATATCAAATGCGATTAGGCCGTGAACGAAGTCCACAGCCAGTGGAAAATGCGATTGTGCAGGTGCAGCCTCAGCGCGCAGCTAATTAACCATGATGGGCAGCCGGAACAGACAAAAATTCTCATTTACAGCTGATTTATGAGTAAAACAGACTGAAATCTATATACATACATACATATATACATATAAAATGCAACAAAAATCAGATTAATAATGTCTTTCTATATAGGAATTGTTCAACTCCACTTCACAATAATAAAACAAGTAAGAAAGCTTTAGTCGAGATTGCTCCACACATACACAAGTAAGAGCACATGCACACACACAAGCAAACACACACACATGCATGCGCACGCAAGAGGCTGCAATCAGTGTCGCCAGTTTAGCCTATTTCAAGCTAGATGTAGGCAAGAAAGCGCCAAAAAATAAGGCAGTCTTAAGAGAAATATAATATAATAAATATAATAATATAATATAACAGAATAAACTGCTGTCTATGCCATCTAATAATTATTAATATTAATGTACGTAAGCTATTTAGCAAATCACACATACATATATGCATATGTATATGGCTGAGCAGCGTAATGAGCTTCACCGATTTAACTATGCGTGTTTGTCTATAAATCTGTTCGTATGTATGTGTGTATATCACTCTCTCCGACTCTCAGTCTGTCTCTCTATTTAATGCACTGTATTCACTCTCCATATCACTCTCTGAACGAAGGAGAGCTACAGAAGATCATTTAAGTTGTCTATGTGTATGTAGTAGTATTCATTTGATATTTATATTTAAGTAACGACGCTAGAGTGCTTAAAGCAGCAGAGAGAGAGCTCCTCTGCAACGACACCTACGAAGCGAACGCAGCTAGAATGCTAGACGCAGCAGAGAGTCTTCTGATTGGTCAATTACAGCTCGACTGGCACGAGATCTACCTGGCGCCGGGCACAGCATTTGAGCGAGACCTAGAGCCTGAGTGAACGACGCCCTATATAAATAGCTGCAGCTGAAGCATTTCTTCAGTCTTTCGGTCGCCCTGGTGGAGTTCAGACGTGAAGCGCAGTCAAGTGAAGTGAAGTGATCGTTCAGCTAAGCATTAAAGACTTTGAAAAATGCTTGGCAGAAATTCTTGGAGCAAATACTTGGAAGAAATACTAAGACGAAAAGCGAAGAGGGAATGCAAAGAGGTAATGGGAAGAGGCAACGCGAAGAGAAATTGCAAAGAGGTAATGTGAAGAGGTAATGAGAAGAGAAATTATTTGGAAGAAATACAACACTTACATAAATAAAATACATTTTGTTATACACATATACAAACGCAAATCAAATCATAATTTATTTTTTATTTAAAAAAAAAAAAAAAACAAAAGTATTTCTTTTACTCATCTTAAAATATTAAAAGGCTGTTAAAAATAACAAATTTAAAAACAAAACCAATATAGTTAATAAGTATAATGTAAGAGGCACTAGCATATCGTTGACTTGACTTCAACTAGATCTACAAATAACATATACATATATAGCATATCTCTATCTAATAATGATATTTACCATATAATATTTCGCTCAATCAAAATAATTCACTTAAAATTGCTAAAGCTACATTCGGGCGAATGATAAGTTTATCAAACTAATTAGGGAGCCGCAGCGAAAATACTGATGATGATATCCAGGGAGAGCAGCGAGAGCTAGCTGAATGCCATTTGGCCATTTAGGTAGCTGTAAATTCCGCAAATACAGCCCCAACCCAAGGGATGCTGCTCTAAGTATGTTGTTGACGGCGAAAAGGGTTGTTGCTGTTGCTGTTGTTGTTTGGTCTACGCTGGAATTTATGTGAAACTTTTGTGACATGGAACATGTTAATTGCCCCCCCGCCCGGTTGCCAGGCTTAGAGTTGTTTCACAAAGTTCTTAAAAATAGACGCCCGTTTAGTTCTGTTTGCGTTTTTAATTAAAAGTCACATTCGGACCAATGGAGAGGAGGGACGTTACGGCTATGACCACTGGTCACTGCAATCTTACCACAGACAAGCTGAGCGGGGCTGCACAGGACACGGAGAGAACGAGATAGAGAGTGAGAGTGAGAGAGAGCAGCATGTTTAAGCTGTCTAAATTGGATAAAGTCCTTACGCTCTGTCCGGTGACTTGGCAACTGTTGTGCGAGCAGAATGGTGCATCGACAAAGCGGGATTTGACAGAAAGAGTCGCAGCAGGTGCACAGTCAAATTGTTATCAATGCGGTTACAATAGAATTTAAGTCCTTTGAAAGAGCCACAAACAGTTTAATCCAACGTATAAAAACTATAATTATGTCTAATCACAAAAAGTGAACAATGTGCTTAAGTTATGTAAGTAAAGTCTATTTACAGACTTAAAGAAATAAAAAAAAAAAAAAAAAACTACTAATTAAGTAGTACAACTAACCGATAATAGCTTCTCTTGATATATGTAACACGATTTAATCCGACGTATTAAAATTTAACCCAAATATATATGATGATTATCCATTATCAGCCTTCTGTTGTTGTCTCTTGATCAAACTCTTGCCATAGTAGGCTGTGATTGCCACCAGACGCGTATCCAAATAGTTGTGCTCTACCTCGCACTGCTCACCCGCATGCGTGAGCGCAATCACCTGCTTAATGTTGGAGCTGCGTGGCAAAAAGAATCCAATGTTCTCCGTTAGCCGTCGTGCATGTTCCATCAAGGGACTTGCGCCCAGCGGCAACAAATTCTCTTCAATATCAAAAGTTTGCTGTTTCTGGTAGTCCGGTCCACCCCAGGGTGGACTCAGAAAAATCGCATCGGGTCGCAAACGTGTGGTGCGTGCAAACTGCAAGAAGTCCGCATGCACAAAGTCAATCTTATGGGCCACACCATAAATAGCCGCATTCTGCTTAGCCATTGCCAATTTGTTTAGGTCAATATCGATGGCTATCACACGGCCACAGGTGTTGGCGAATTGTATGGCATTGCCGCCACAGCCACAAAATGCATCCACAATGACATCGCTGGCGAGACGCCTGGCCGTCTGCTTGGCAATCTTCTCTGGAGTCACGGAGAACCAGCTTTCGCGATCCAAGAGAATGCCCTGATCAAAGCGTGAAAAAAGCGAGAAGCGCTTGAACCAATACTTAAGCAAAAGGTTGTCTTCTCTCATAAATTGGGGGATTTTCGAGTTTTTTTGTCGCCTTGTTTTCTTAATTGCCCGCGACTTGACGTCAAGCTGAGTTTCATCCTTTTCGTTGGACATGCTTAAATGATCTGAGTCGTTCTCACTCTCAGATTCACTTGGGATCTGCTGTTTTGGCTTTCGTCGCTCGTTTGTACTCCTTGCACCAAAAGATGTGGGTAATCCCAGCAGTTTTAGCTGCTGCTCCTCGCCAAGAGATTCTTGATCGTCGTTAGTGTTTAGGTATTCCTGATCCGCCTCACTGCATTCAGTACTTGCTGTACTAGCGTCGGTTTGATGTATTTCTAAATACGAAAAGTGATCGTCTATATCGCTTATGATTTGACGAACATCTTGCAGACCATTATTCAAATCCCGTTCGTAATTCTCCAAGACACATGAAAAGATGTGCCAAAAATGTGCGCTTTGATCTTGGGCGTGTTTTACCCACAACTCTTGCCAAGCTGCTTGTTCCTCGGCTGTGGCTAAGTCGATTGTCTTCTTATATTCGGGATATTGTTTGTGCCACTTCTCCTCCAGATACTCGATACCTTCGCGTTCCCAGAAACTGAGCCAAGCCGATTGCTGTAACTCCTCTTTCCACAGAGGATCCAAGCTTGCCGCCTGCCGATCAAACACTTGAGAGAATGTATAAAATTGTGGATTGCTGCGCGACGTGATCAAAAAATGATGCATTTTATTGACTATCTGTGTTGCATAGCACACGAATCTCAAGTCGACGTTGAATTAACTCCTCGGCCTGATCAATACGACAAGAGTGCCATACGTACAGCGCAGGCTTGTGAGTTTTCTGCACGGTTTCTAATAACGTGGACCTTTCTTTGTCGTTGTCGTGCAAACGGAGCAATTGCTCATGTAAACCCCGAGTGGTCAGAGTCGGGCTATTAGGTTTCTGCACGTTGCAGAGCACAATCTCACCGCGCATAATACAGTACGCTCCGTTAGCCAAACTTCCTGTGCAGCTGTTCTCGTAGCCGAAGTTCAGTAATAGCAGGGACACGGCGCCAGTAGGCAGCTTATAGACACTGTGAAATAGTGGTGAAGAATGAGTACAAGCATGTGTAAAAGCATATACAGTTAATTACCTTGGCAGGTGCGGTATCGTCACGTTTTCCAGTTTAAAATTATCCGGAATGGCACAAAGGCGTCCAATAACGGCGCATTTGCCGTAATGGATCTGTCGGTAATCGGGTTCCAGCACAAGCTCCTCAACAAGCAAATATTTGAAGAAGTCACAGTATTTGGGAAGGTTTTCTGCTGGATCGTTTATGGGCGGCGCAACCTCAACGTCGCTCATTACTTTCCAACAGCAAATACGACAAAAACTTTAGAACCGTTTGCTGCTTCAACAAATGAATAACACCAAAAATGCATGCCGCTAAATGTTAACAGTGCTGTAAAACCTCCAATCTTTCACATATCACGGGTATTTTATGGTCCTAATGACTACAAAATACCAAAAATTTCATAAATACTAACAGTGCTGCAAAATGCCGCATCGCAAGCGTCTTTTTTGCAGCCCTAGTACTTATAAAAAAGCGGCATTGCGTGAAAACAAATCGAATCGCAAATAATTTGTAAATATTATTTATAGGGTATAAATCCAGCTCAACGAACATGTCGTTTATGAACCCAGTGGACATGGTCGATGAGGATGCAGCAGATCTGCAGTTTCCAAAAGGTAACAATAACAAACGGCTAAGCAGTCCAACTAGCAACTTACAAGTGATGCAAACCAAGTGCCACGGGGTCCACATGGTGCGCCATGTACACCATAACAAACATTGAATTACTTCTTTTCAGAGAAAGCTAACAGTGGTCAGATCATGCGCTCCTCTGTCAAGTTTGCTCGTGCTCGCAGTGATAGAAAAACGAAACTTGTAACGATTTATTATAATCACCTCGCATTCCACAACCAACTCGATGAAAATGTAGGCAGAGTTGAGAATAAGGATCGCGGAACAGAGTACTCATCGGGTTCCACTCTATGTGTAATGTGTCGCTGTTGCCTCGCAGAGCCGTATATCAAGTGTGCCGAATGCCTGGACGTCCTAATATGCTTGCAGTGCTTTTCTCGAGGACGCGAAATCGGGAGTCATCGCAACAGCCACGCCTACATTATAGTACGAGACGATATTCAGGTGTTCGCTAACGATTCTGGTTGGATAGCACGAGACGAGCGTGCACTGCTACAAGCTCTACATGCACATGGCTATGGAAACTGGGATGCCATAGCGAATGCACTTGAACGACGTTACTCACCAGAGGAGGTACGACGACACTACCATGATTGCTATTTCGGCGGCATCTTTGAACGGTTGCTCGGCTTGCAGCATGCACGAAATTGTTACATGCCCGAGCGCATGCCATATGTATTCAAAATGCGATCCCTGGAGCCGCCTCGCCATGATGACATCTCGTCGATTCAGTTTAAAATCAATGCAGGATACCGATGCGCGCGCGGAGATTTCGACACGCCCTACGATTCCTCTGCCGAGGGTCTGCTGTCGGTGATGGTCGAACAGCAACGAGCAAACGCTGATGATGAGCTTGAAGATAACTCACCAGATGAGCAGTTAATGGAGGAACTGCAGTGTGCACTAGTCCGTGCTTACAACAATCGTCTGAGGTAATTTTGAAGCAGCCCATTATTTGGAATGTGCCCTAATTACAAGCCAATGTTAATGTGCTTTTAGAGAACGCCAGCGACGCTACAAAATTATGCGTGACCATGGTCTCATCCTGCACAATCGCACTGTCAGTTGGATAACTAAATATGTGAGCGCTTTTCGTAGTGATGTCAGCTGCATGCGCTTCCTTGCCTTCATGCAAGTTTGTAAACCCTTTCAGTTCGATCTGCTGGTGGAGTCGCTGCGCAATTATCGCCAATTACAAAATCGACTCCACTGGCTCTACGATATACGGCAACATGGTGTGCGCACTCTCTACGGCGGTGCGCTTTACACGCGTCTTTACAAGCAGCGCCAGCAGGCTCAGCGGGATTATGCACGGCAACGGCAAAACGATGCTTACGACTGGCAACAATTGGTGCACCATTACGAAAATAACCAGAATGTTGACCAGCTGTCACAAGGCAGTAGCTCCAGAGTGTATATGCACTGTCCGCGTCGGAAAGCGAGCCCAATGGATATTTCGGGTAAGAAATTCAAATATGTTGGATTATTCACATATTCATAGATACGATAACTACCTTTTCAGATCTGCCAGGATACTCTAAGCTAGATGCTGGAGAACGTACACTTTGTAGCGTAGCGCGTCTAATACCACAGGCCTATTTGGATCACAAAAACCAGCTTATTGCAGAGCAGGCAAAGCTGGGGCATCTAAAGCTGGGCGATGCACGGCGACTTATTAAGATTGATGTTAACAAAACGCGTCAGATTTATGATTTCTTGGTGGAAAATGGCCATATACGACCTCATAATTTTGGCTAAACTTCTAGCATTATATACACTTTCGTGTCACTTGTAAATTGCAAAAAGAAATGTAATATTTCGTAATATAATTTATTCTAATATACCACATTGTCTTGTCTTTCAGAGTTCGAGAATGCTGAAACACTGCTCATATCGGAAGTACACATGTTACTGGATCATCGCAAACGGCAAAATGAATCAGCTGACGAAGAGCAGGAATTTTCAGAGGTCTTCATGAAAACGTATGCCTACACAGACAGTTTTCGTAAATTCAAGAATAAAGAGACCATTATGTCCGTACGCAGGTAAACACAAAATGCCTCTTATTATAATTAGGATAACTTCTGATTCATTTTGTTTTTCTTATAGTTTACTTATGCAAAAGAAACTGCACAAATTCGAACTTGCCGCACTGGGCAACCTCTGTCCAGAGGCGCCGGAAGAGGCTAAGGCTTTAATACCTTCTCTAGAGGGTCGCTTTGAAGACGAGGAACTACGGCAGATACTAGACGATATAGGCACTAAACGCAGCTTACAGTACTAATTGCTTAATTTTGTAGTAAATAAATCAACTAATATATATCATTCATATTATTAGTTTTAAGTTTACATATATTTGTACCTTGTTTGCATTTCATAAAATATATTTATATAGGAAATTTTCAGCATAATTTGAACTTGTCAGCATCAACGTAAACAAATTATGTGGGAATTGCTATTCAGCTAATTTAACGAACGAACTCGAATAAATTATCAAACTATAGTATTCTAAGTACTGAAAAATAAACGCTGCACCCGCTTAAATGCGAAATATAATATTGACGGATTGGACCAACGTTTTTAATAATCAAAAACTTTTTATCGGACACAATTTTGGCTTGTTAAATCGATTAAAAATGAAAAGGTATCTATCGATTAGCACTAAGTCTATCGAGCGTGCTTATAATGTGCATATTTTTAAAACATGAATTTATATACATATATATTAATCATATATAATATATAATTTAATTACAATTAATATGAAATTCAAGTATTTTCTCTTACTGCAATGTGTTTGTATAAACTAGTCAAAAATTAAAATAAAAAATAAAAAAACCAAATAGAAGTTCCACTGAACATGTTCCAAAATGAACATATGAATGTAAACGATTACTTGGATGCCTTCAGAACAAGAAACTAGTCTTCATATTTGAATTAAAGTAATAAATAAACAATACACATTCACAATGAATAAGGACAATTCCAGCATGCAAATGGATCCAGAGTTAGCATTGCGCTTGCTAGCAGATGGCGCCGTTTTGGTCATAGCCGGTGTTCCTGTGGGCACAGAGTTTGGCATCGACTTGTGCTCGTATACTATTGGTCCAGATTTTCGTGGCGTTAAAATGATACCGCCAGGTGTGCATTATGTGTGGTGCGCATCCCGCGGTCCGTATGGCGACGCTGCGCCTCGTGTGGGCTTCGTCCATTTCTTTCATCCTAATGAGATACTTGTGCGTGAATGGGATAATGAATTGGAGGAGCTGCGCGCACGTCAGACAGCAGATCCGGAGCTGGAACGCACCCGTATAAGAAAGAATTTAGCACAACTTGAGCGCGTTCTGGCACCGTACGACTATCGCTATGTATGTAAGTGGAAAGATCTGACTGGCAGCGTTACAGAGGCGTGCGTAAATCGTTGCCGCCCAGAATTGGGAACAATTCGTACCAACATCGAGCTAGAATCCTGTACAGATGCTGACAGGCCTCGCGGTGGTGCGGACAACATCAGCAAACGGAACACAGCTGCCAAGTTGCTGCTGGATGAGAGTGAGATGCTGCCATACCTGAAGCCCGTACCGGGCACAGCGCCACGTTTCTGTGCTGTGCCCACACGTGTTCCACAGAATTCACCGCCAGCGGATATTTCGCGACATGCGATAGACTGCATAGCTGCTGTGGACATGCTATTCGATAAATTTGAAAACAATTCCGATGCACTCATTGAGGAGGTACAGCTGGCGTTTGTGTTCTTTTTAGTTGGCTATTCAGTGGAGTCTTTGGACCACTGGCGGAAGGTTCTCGCCCTGCTGGCACACTCAGAGACGGCTGTTAGCAAACACAAACTAGCTTTTATGAAATATAGCGAAGTGCTAGCTCACCAACTGCCGCATCTGCCTGAGGAGCTGATGGCGCCCACCATGCACAACACAGTCTATAAAGATGTTCGCGAGCTGCTAGTAAATCTTTACGCTGGTGGTCTCATGGTAAACGCTGAGCGCCTTATGAAACGACTGGCCAAGCAGCTAAACTGGCATTTTGAGGGCTTACTCGATGAGGATCCTGAAGAACAACCCGTGATAATAGAGCTGCCCCAATAAGGCGAGGTAAACAGTGCTGGTGCCAATATTCATGCCATATTTTTATTGGTTTCTCTTTTCGATTTCGCACAGAAAATCTGGACACCCTAACGAAGTGAATGCTGAGTGCGCAAATAATTCCAAAGGTCTCGGGCCGTGCGTATGCTGACC
The DNA here is from genome assembly GCA_035045965.1 of Drosophila aldrichi. Lineage (NCBI taxonomy): Eukaryota > Metazoa > Arthropoda > Insecta > Diptera > Drosophilidae > Drosophila > Drosophila aldrichi. The sequence continues at coordinate 1,592,151 of JAWNOM010000521.1, forward strand.
ATAAACTGACACAGCTTCGTTTCTATCAAGCAGAGTATCAGGAATTTGGCTCGTTTATCCTTCAGCAGTGACTGCAATTGATTAACTGGGGCAATAAATGAGAGCTCTAAATGGAATACTGGACAAATAGCTACCTCTTCATTGTTCTCCGGTCCATTCTCAACAACCGTCCACAGATCTTCGGACTCCAAATACGCACGCACTGTCATCGACCACGCTTTATAATTATCCAAGCCTTTCAACTTCTCAATTTGCAGTTGCAGCGTCATTTCCCAATATTTTGTTGTCTCAAGACCTACCGACGTTTTGCAAATAAATCGTTAGGCCTTTTGGCTTCTCTACTTTGTGCTGCTGTCTGCCAATTTGCCTAGATTTTCATATTTAGATATACATATAAGCAATTGTATATGCCATATGACATGCCGTATCGTATCGTATGTAGCGTACCTCTTTTGTTATGTGCTTGCGATGGTGGTGTCGGTGGTAGTGGTGGTGGTGGGCTATTTGGATGGTTGGCCATACACAGCCCAAACAATGGCCACTAGACCTACATAGTTCCACTGCAGTTGCAAGTGTATTCAGTGAATGCCACTGGCTTTGACATTGAGCTGAAGTGGACTCGAGCACTTTGAGATGCGGCTCTACTGCATTGCTGTGTCTACGACGAGCGTCCAGTATTGACACATGTTCCATGTTTTTCCTTTTACGCCAAATTATGTTAAGTTTTCCATGTTTAAATTAATTTAAATTTGAATAAGCTTAAGTTTTTAATAAAGTTGTTAAATTAAATATGTATATTAAACAATATCTGCATTGCTAAGCGATTTTAATGATGAAGGTCTTTCATATTTAGGCATAAGAACTGATATATTGTAATATGGGATATGCAATAGAATTTGAGTAATATTAACTTCTACAGCTCCCCTTTTTAATAGACCAAAATTCGTTTACATATATAATTAATAGTAGCCCACTCATTCGCAGTACCCACCTACTTACGCCCATAAATAAATGCCTTCTCTGTGGATGCTGAATGAATCAATCAGCAATGTAATATTAATTTATGCGCAATTTTTATTTTTTTATAATTATTTTTATTTGAAATGAATACGAATGTCAGTTTAGCTTTTGTTTTGCTGATTTTCAATTTTCATTTAAGAAACTTGTGTTTTTCGATATTATTTAAGTATTTACTGCTGCCTAACGCTCCAATTTTCTGCTCGGTTTTTCACGGCTGCGTCTTCAATATAAATACATACATACCTATATATAAATATTTATATATATTTGTGGGTATATACTTATAAAATTTTCTCATTCACAAGAAAAGTGCAGGCAGAGTGTTTGAAACGGAATGCTTTTCTCAACTTGGTTATTAAGTTTGTTGTTCTGGTCAAATTGTTTGCCTGGAACGCAGCAACAAATAGGGAAAACATAAAACTTTTTTAGCTAAAATAAATTATATAATTACTGGCTTGTTCTTATTATTGTTTTTAAATGCAAACATTTTGTCGCAGGTAGTTATTTTGGGATGATCTTTTCATGTGGAAATATTCGAATTCGAATTCTCTACAAGTTACATAAGTGGTAGGCATAGAAAATATACAAGTACATATATCTGAATGTATATATACTAAGATGTATACAATATATATTTAAATATATGTGTACCATTTATTTAGCAACTACAAATACTTTTGTTTTGTTTTTTATTTTTGAAATGTTTGTGTCGAAGTGAATTCAAAAACGTCAAACAAACTCTTGTACTTATCAAAACACTAACATAAACTGCGCCTAAATCTTTTATTTGCGAGCAATAGAGCGGTGAGAGAATGAGAGAAATCAAATAGTTAACCGAGAAGAAAGCTTTTCTATTTGCGTAAATGGTGATTGATTGCTCCGAGTGTTTGATTTTCGTGTCTGTGTCTGTGTCAGTGTCTCCGTGTCTTTTGAACAATACACTAACATCATACATACAAATTTAAGCTTAAGAATTCGTTTTAATTTTATTCGTGCGAATTTCGCTTTAACTAACATTCCTTCTTTTCGCCTCATAGTTTATCCTTATTTAAGCTTGACTTTGTTTTTATTTGCTCATTTCGTTCTTACTTCACATTTGCTTTTCATTTCGTATCAAATTAAAATTAATTGTTGCTGTTTTGTTCATGCATTTACTTCATACATTTTTTTGTTTTGGTATTTTATTTTATACGCTTTTCTTTGCTTCGCTTTAATTCAATTTGCGCTTATTAATTTTTGTATTTTTATTTTTGAATGTTATTTCCTTTTAATTTATTTCATTTCATTACTTTTATGACTGGCTTAAAATTAAAATTGAAGTTGTGAATTTTATGTGTAGTTCTCATTTTTATGCTGATAAGATTGGAAAATGATTAATATGCCAACTTTCAATGAAATGTACGTTTTGCTTACTGTGTGTGTGTGTGTGAGTGTGTGTATTTAGTTTGAAATGAGTTTATTTTGTTTTCGCTTCTCAGAATTAAATATAATATTTATTTAAATATAATATAATGCTTTTGTTTCTCGAATGCAAAAAATTTCAAATGTAATAGAGTTGCTGGCTGTTGTTGCTGCTGCTGCTGCTGCTGTATAGCTTTGGGAGCCAGGGCAATGATTCGCATTCCACAGTGAAGACGACGATGGCTGCACCTAAATCTAGCCCCAACAAGAGCCACGCCCATTACCAACCTCACTTTGTGCCGCTTTCTGCTGAATTTGTATTATGTACTTTGTGGGTATTGCTGCTGCTGATGCTACTGCTGCTGCTACTGACGTAGATGTTGCCATTGTTGTTATTATTGTTTGTGTTCTTTCTGTATTGCTGTTAAAGTTTACTGTGGTTGCTGCTGCCCTTGGAGTAGTTGTCGCGTATCGTTGCTGTTGATTTTATGTTGCTGATGATGCTGTTTTTTGTTGTTATTCTTGTTTACTACCCGGTTGCGCGTGTTCTTTTATTGTTGCATGCATATATATTATATGTATTATATTTACTTTAGAAGGTATATGTTTTTTGTTTTGTGTTTTAAATGGAAGGGCGGGGGTTTACTTAAATTACGACACATCCTGATCCTCAACATCCTGAATTTCCTGTTTGGGCTCGCCATCGCCTGTTGTGGAGTCTGTATTTATGTAAAGGGAAAAATACATTTCACATTAGTCAAATGGAAGTGAAAGATAATATAATAAATCAATATCATTTCTAAGCGATTACACACCATCTGCCTGCATATCGGACGTCCATAATGTGAGGTTATCCCGCAGAAGCTGCATAATCAGTGTCGAGTCTTTGTAGCTCTCTTCGCTTAGCGTATCCAACTCAGCGATGGCATCATCAAATGCGGCTTTCGCCAAGCGGCAAGCGCGATCCGGTGAATTGAGAATCTCATAGTAAAACACCTAAGATTAATCAAATAAAAGGCATTTAATGAGTTGATATTAAAACAAACATTATCAACACTATTTAACTTACCGAGAAGTTCAAAGCCAGACCCAATCGTATGGGATGTGTTGGTGGCAGATCGTTCATGGCAATATCACTTGCTGCCTTATAGGCAATCAACGAGTTTTCTGCAGCATCCTTACGATCCGAACCGGTGGCGAATTCGGCCAAATAACGATGATAATCGCCCTTCATCTTATAGTAGAATACTTTACTTTCGCCGGACGTGGCGCATGGAATGAGATGTTTCTCGAGCACATTTAATATATCCGAGCAAATGTCGCGCAGCTCCTTTTCCACCTGACCACGATAGGTCTTGATCATTTCCAATTTCTCTTCAGCGCCCTTGTTCTCTTCCTTCTGTTCAATGGAGGTAATGATGCGCCATGAAGCGCGACGTGCTCCGATTACATTCTTGTAGGCAACCGATAGCAAATTACGCTCCTCAACGGTCAGCTCGACGTCCATGGAAGCGACCTTCTTCATGGCCTCCACCATTTCTGTAAGAGCACAAGAATCAACAAAATATTATACATTTCTCTTAAGCACCTAATATGCTAATTTATATAATTACTGCCTGAATTTTTGATATGCTGAAAATAAATATTCTATCATTAGTTACCTCAACTTAGTATCCACTGTAGTTGTTTGCTTTTCCATATTATCGGCTATCCACACTCACGCATAACGAATTTATATTCGCATATTCGTTATCTATGCGTAGACACACTCCCAATCTTTAATGACATAACCTATCACACTCAGGTAGATGATATATACATAGCTGTTTCCTGTGACTACTACTCGCTAGTTTTAGACCAATTTTGTCATGGAGAGTTGTCATGATAAGAAAAATCAGGAAAATAACAGTTTGTCACCCACATTGTTGCACATTTGTGTAGGGTACGCAGCAATGCGAAAGGCGTCATCGGCTCAAAACCGCGTCATGAATCACATGCATTTGCAGTGACTGAATTCTTTCGAAATACAGCTGCAACTTTTGAGTCGGCCGCACTTTTGTGTGCGTATTGATAACATTTCAACTGACACACACACATACACGTTAATTATACATACATATATTTGTAACACACATCGAAACAAATCAGTGCTAAATAGAGTAATTGTGGCATTTTGACATTGCCTGCACTGTTCTGTTCAATAGTCTCTCTCTCTCTCTGTCTAGTTCCGAGCTGCTAACATATATATATATGACTATGTATGTATTTAAGCATGAACGCCGCCCCCATCATACCCCTCAAGATTTTTTACGTTCAAACAGCGGGAGCTTTGTTTTTCGTATTACTTTTATATACTGGCTGCAGCACGTAGCTGTGAAAATTCGAAAATAAAGTTGCCTGTGTGATTCACTGCGCTCAATTTAGTAGCATCTTGTTGCTGCTTTTCGGTGAACTTCAAATTGTTGTTTGGCAATGGCAGAGAATCGTAATGCATTTTTCAACACTATGCGCTTGCTTGTACAGCATCCACAGACACTGTGGGCCTACCAAAAATATGCCAATTTTCAAAATATAGATATGTGGAATTGTTAAAAAAATAAACAAGCCCAGATAATATACCATATAATTGAAGCGAAATTCCCACGGTATGACAACGCAAAACAGAAAAAAATACGTCAAAAAGCCAAAGTCAACAAACCGCCGCCCCACCTCACATGTACCTACATACATACATCCACACATATTCACCCATACATGTCACATTAATAAGCTATTTAAAACTTTGGAAAAATTTGTGACGCCGTTAACAAAGGTACATTATAAAAGGATGTCTACACCGATATACCCTTGGTTCCCCGGTAGCTGTTGATGAGCTTGTCAAGACATAAAATATGCTTACACATGCGTACGATTATTTGTACAATATGTAGTCACATACTTGCAGTTTCTTCTTTACTCATCTCCGTGCCTACCAGGTTATTACCCTGAGTATATAAAGCCGTTAGTATATAAAGCCGTGTAAATACACAAGCAAAAAATAATAAATAAAATAAACTTAAAACAAGAACAAGTAAAACTGTCAATCTGTAACATTTTGTAAACTATTCTCTCTGCCTTCTTCTGTTTTTCTGTTTTCTATTGACGACATTAAGCTGAACGTCAACAAAAAAGTGCACAGCAGCGACCTCGAAAAGACGTAGCTAGAATAAACGGGAGCAGCAACAGCAGTCCGCACCTGAAAGCACACTTAAAGGCTAACTACCGCTGCTGACGTTAATGTATATAGAGGGGGATGAGAGAAAAGAGGCAAAAGTTGGCGTTGTGTGGGAGCGACGTAGGGGAAAAAGCGGGTCTAGAGGAGAAGCAAGCCAGACGTTGCCGGCTGCCTGGAATGCATTTGTGTTAGTCTCTCCAGCATGACCAAAGCTGTCGCAAGTGCGACAAGGCCAACGCCAAGTGCTCGCACTAATACACAGACGAGGACAGTTTGGAGCTCACGCAGGCAAAAATAAGAAGAAAAACATGTGATACAGACTTTAATGTTCACATGTGTATGTGCGACGAGTATGTCTGTGTGCGTGACCGCAGTGGCTGCTAATAGTTGATTGACTTCTTTGGAGCGCCGAAGCAACAGCGAGAGGGAAGGAGATAAAAAAAAAATAAGTTGCCTGTGTTAAGTGTTGGCAGTATTCCTGGCAATTGCTAGCTAGTAGAATTGTTAGTTATAATTACTACAATTAATGGCGCTGTCCGAATACAAGAAACACATTAGCAAACTTCTGGCCACCACTGTATTGGGGCAGAAGAGGCATCAGTGTCTGTGTTAGCAACACTAGTTATCTCGTTTTAACGCACACGGAAACACATTTGAGCAACGTCGTTGAGCGCGCGCGCTTTTTAGTCAATTCCCAAAAACAACGGCAGCTGCCTAGCGTTTTGCATTTTGAGCAGCCGTAGCATTTTAATTAATTGAAGTATTTTTAATTAAATAAGCAGCCAGCAACAACACAATTTTCGACCGGGATGGTGTGAGTAGTTAAGATAGTAGCGGTGAGCGTGCGTGCGTATGCCTCTCCGAGGCACACAAACACACATGCATACATACATATGTACACACACATGCGCACAGAAGCATGAGTAATGCTAGTGCAAATTTTTTTCTTTTCTGCACTATCAAGCAGAGTTGCCAAGTTCCTGCCCTTAAATTATGCGAGAAAGTTCTTTTCGAAAAGTTTCAGTAAAAGGGACAATCACTAATTTGCATAACTAAAAAAAAAATAATTAGTCTCTACTGTCTGGCAGCAGTCGGTGATCGTTACTCCAACGACAATTTGTGAGGCCCCAGTCACACAATCGATTCATTCATCGATTTTTCGCAGTACGGCATGATGACGACGTCGCCGCCTTGCTGCTGCGCAACAAAAGCACATTTTAAGTGCCGACGAAATAGAGCGAAAGGAACAAGAGAACGACGAAGTTTTCGTCTCTCATTGATTTCGAATATAGGGGCAAAGGCAATTCGTTAACATATTTAAATGTGTAATTATGCTGCTCCTTTACGGTTGCAAGTTCCTTTTTTCTACTTTACTTTAAGTTTGACTTGGCAACACAAAAGCAACTACAAAACAGCCCTTAGCAACGATGTAATTTCCCCGTTGCGCAGCCCTTGCGCGCCTATCACTGAACACTAAATACACAAAATTTCAACTTGAAAAATCCCCCATCCTAAATATTTTCTTAGTTAAGTAGCTACTAAATACATATATATATTTATAAATATATATACATATCTACATATAAAATAATACGCAACAAAGTTGCCTTTTTGCAAAGGCCAACGCAAAAACGAAAACCACGCGAATTTTTGCCGGTAAAAATCAGGTTTGTTTTACATGTTTCTTTTACAGTCTTTCTTTTCAACAGTGCTGCCTCGCCTCCTCGTCATCTTCTTTTTCATTCGGTATTCGGTCTTTTCGCAGAAACACTACTCATCGGATGCGGCGGCGACGCCGATTCGACGCTGCTGCTGCTTCTGCTTCTACTTCTGCCAAAAGCCATTGGTAAGACAGAGGGGCACACCTACACATGTCTGCAAAATTAATAAATGCTACTTTTCTTGTCACCCGCTGTATAAATTGTGGATATTTTCCACAATTTTTGCCGTAGCGCAGGCCACGCGACGACAATGTCGCTGGACCCCTCCCCAAAACTTGGCGCTCCGCTGACAAAAAAATTTTTTTCGCCCCGTTTTTCGTACTCACCATCGTAGCGCTCGGCCTGTTCGGCCAATTTTGCCTTGTAGACGTTATTTTCACGTTCAGTCATTGTGTTTAAATCCTTTTTAGTAAAATTAATCCACAGAAAAAATTATTTTAAATGCTCCCGGTACGTGCGGCGTCGATTATGCTCTGCTGCTGTCTTCGTCGCCTTCTTTTTCTCTACTGCTTTTTGAGTTGACAAGCGCTCTGCTTAGCTCACTCGCACGCTCGGTTCGGCTGCCGTTCCGTTTTCAATGTCGTCGTGGACGCTACACGAATCTGCGAGTACAGTAAAGAACGTTTGGGGGTAAAATGAATAATTTATACACTGAGAGCGAGCGTGCGTCTTAAATTTATTTAATTTTTTTTTTTTTGATTTTTTATTTTTCAGTTTTTAAAACTATTTATAATTTTAACTGTCTTTCCACACACACTGTCACAGTATTAATTTGTATTTGTATTTGATTGATTTTAAACGCTTACTTTGTCGTCGGTCGCTCAAAAATGTCTCTGAGAATGAGAGGCAGAGGCGCGGCAAAAAAAGATGGCTCTTGAGTAGCGATGCACGCATATTTAAAGTATCGATAAGAAATCGCACGATAAATAAGTAAAGTGTGTAACGACAAAATTTTATATGTGCTTGAAGAATTTTAATATTTAAATAAATTATAAAGCATGGCCCACTTTTGTACAAGGTGTTTATTATAATAATAAATCGCACTGATCGTTAAATTCTTTAATGTCTGCTGGTATATTAGCGATTACTATCGATTGTATTTACTCTTTGTATTTTCTAAATAAAAGTATAAGCAAAATTAAAAGTATAAGATAGAAAAGCTATTATAATTTTGTAACAGTTTTCTTTATTACATGAGTTAATAACTAGTTTTCCTATTATTTAGGTAAACATATTTTTCGATAGTCTAGATAATCCAGTCTGCACCTTCCTATCTACTCTAGCAATTATTCGTTCTTTTTAATTTTCTTAATTTGTTTGATGTTCAATTTAAAATATGTATATAATTCCTGAGTAATAATAGAAAAAATAAATATGCTTTGATTACTTTTTAGTTGGCCAAGGGATTTGGTGAACTTTTAAACATTCACTGCTATTAACATTTACGAAAATGTTAATGCTCAGATACTGTTACTGTGGGTTGTCTGTTATCACTGTTAAAAGACACAGTAGGTTGCGCAAAGACCAGTCCCGTTACTTTTAATGTTAACTAACAGATCTCGTGTGACGTCACATTTCCAGATTTTGCTATGTTATCCCGGCTAAAGCTTGGCGGGAACTTCAGCAGAGATCGGCCAAGTGGTCCAAAACAAGCAAAATTAAGTATATATAAGTAAATTTCAACAGTAAATACCTTAAAAGTGGTCAACAACTAAATTTATTATCAGATAATAAAGAAACTAAGTATAAATTAGAATGAACTGGGAGGCCTTTCGAAAGCAGCAATGACATGGCCAAAATAGCCAAAAAGTCAGCAGGATTGGTTGATGGACATAGTTAACTGAGTTTTCGCCATCAATAAGGTTTATTTATGCCAAACTATCCACATATACAAATATAGTACACGTTGAAGCTGCACCAATAAAGGTGCTGCTCACACCTGCTATCATGTCAGAAACATCCGGTGGAATGAATTAAAATTGGTGTATTAATTACAAAATCAAAAACTGAACATGATTATGAGTATTAAAACCCAAGGAAACATATAATCTGTCTGAATCAGCTCTGAAAAGCTAGGCAGCAGCTAATAACGCTGCGTATCATCTATGGCCATTAGATTCGTAGTATAATAAATGAAATTGGTGAATATTATGATGCGGATTGATGAGTAATGCATAATACTTAGTCGTAACTATTTAGTTTTAAAAAGTAAAGCCTCAAATAATATAATTAAAGCCATTCCACGCGAAAGTAAAAGTGGTCAAGGGATTGGGTGATCAATAACTGCCTAGAAAACGACTTAGAATATAAACATTAGCAAAAACCTTTATATTTTCCGATTCATGAATCTATTTAGAAGTTGTGATTAGCTGCCCAGCTCGTTTTATTTAGTCTACTAGTTTTAAAACAAATAACAGTGCCAAAATTGCTTGATTTTCATACAAATTTAAACGCGCGCGCACCATTTTCTGAAATAACAACGTCACGCTGTTAAAACAGCTGACCGCTTTGCGTAACCTACTATCACTCAATCGTCACTGTTAAAAGACACAGTAGGTTGCGCAAAGACCAGTCCCGTTACTTTTAATGTTAACTAACAGACCTCTTGTGACGTCACATTTTCAGATTTTGCTATGTTATCCCGGCTAAAGCTTGGCGGGAACTTCAGCAGAGATCGGCCGAGTGGTCCAAAACAAGCAAAATTAAGTATATATAAGTAAATTTCAACAGTAAATACCTTAAAAGTGGTCAACAACTAAATTTATTATCAGATAATAAAGAAACTAAGTATAAATTAGAATGAACTGGGAGGCCTTTCGAAAGCAGCAATGACATGGCCAAAATAGCCAAAAAGTCAGCAGGATTGGTTGATGGACATAGTTAACTGAGTTTTCGCCATCAATAAGGTTTATTTATGCCAAACTATCCACATATACAAATATAGTACACGTTGAAGCTGCACCAATAAAGGTGCTGCTCACACCTGCTATCATGTCAGAAACATCCGGTGGAATGAATTAAAATTGGTGTATTAATTACAAAATCAAAAACTGAACATGATTATGAGTATTAAAACCCAAGGAAACATATAATCTGTCTGAATCAGCTCTGAAAAGCTAGGCAGCAGCTAATAACGCTGCGTATCATCTATGGCCATTAGATTCGTAGTATAATAAATGAAATTGGTGAATATTATGATGCGGATTGATGAGTAATGCATAATACTTAGTCGTAACTATTTAGTTTTAAAAAGTAAAGCCTCAAATAATATAATTAAAGCCATTCCACGCGAAAGTAAAAGTGGTCAAGGGATTGGGTGATCAATAACTGCCTAGAAAACGACTTAGAATATAAACATTAGCAAAAACCTTTATATTTTCCGATTCATGAATCTATTTAGAAGTTGTGATTAGCTGCCCAGCTCGTTTTATTTAGTCTACTAGTTTTAAAACAAATAACAGTGCCAAAATTGCTTGATTTTCATACAAATTTAAACGCGCGCGCACCATTTTCTGAAATAACAACGTCACGCTGTTAAAACAGCTGACCGCTTTGCGTAACCTACTATCACTCAATCGTCACTGTTAAAAGACACAGTAGGTTGCGCAAAGACCAGTCCCGTTACTTTTAATGTTAACTAACAGACCTCTTGTGACGTCACATTTTCAGATTTTGCTATGTTATCCCGGCTAAAGCTTGGCGGGAACTTCAGCAGAGATCGGCCGAGTGGTCCAAAACAAGCAAAATTAAGTATATATAAGTAAATTTCAACAGTAAATACCTTAAAAGTGGTCAACAACTAAATTTATTATCAGATAATAAAGAAACTAAGTATAAATTAGAATGAACTGGGAGGCCTTTCGAAAGCAGCAATGACATGGCCAAAATAGCCAAAAAGTCAGCAGGATTGGTTGATGGACATAGTTAACTGAGTTTTCGCCATCAATAAGGTATATTTATGCCAAACTATCCACATATACAAATATAGTACACGTTGAAGCTGCACCAATAAAGGTGCTGCTCACACCTGCTGTCATGTCAGAAACATCCGGTGGAATGAATTAAAATTGGTGTATTAATTACAAAATCAAAAACTGAACATGATTATGAGTATTAAAACCCAATGAAACATACATATAATCTGTCTGAATCAGCTCTGAAAAGCTAGGCAGCAGCTAACAACGCTGCGTATCATCTATGGCCATTAGATTCGTAGTATAATAAATAAAATTGGTGAATATTTTAATGCGAATTGATGAGTAATGCATAATACTTAGTCGTAACTATTTAGTTTTAAAAAGTAAAGCCTTAAATAATATAATTAAAGCCATTCCACGCGAAAGTAAAAGTGGTCAAGGGATTGGGTGATCAATAACTGCCTAGAAAACGACTTAGAATATAAACATTAGCAAAAACCTTTATATTTTCCGATTCATGAATCTATTTAGAAGTTGTGATTAGCTGCCCAGCTCGTTTTATTTAGTCTACTAGTTTTAAAACAAATAACAGTGCCAAAATTGCTTGATTTTCATACAAATTTAAACGCGCGCGCACCATTTTCTGAAATAACAACGTCACGCTGTTAAAACAGCTGACCGCTTTGCGTAACCTACTATCACTCAATCGTCACTGTTAAAAGACACAGTAGGTTGCGCAAAGACCAGTCCCGTTACTTTTAATGTTAACTAACAGACCTCTTGTGACGTCACATTTTCAGATTTTGCTATGTTATCCCGGCTAAAGCTTGGCGGGAACTTCAGCAGAGATCGGCCGAGTGGTCCAAAACAAGCAAAATTAAGTATATATAAGTAAATTTCAACAGTAAATACCTTAAAAGTGGTCAACAACTAAATTTATTATCAGATAATAAAGAAACTAAGTATAAATTAGAATGAACTGGGAGGCCTTTCGAAAGCAGCAATGATATGGCCAAAATAGCCAAAAAGTCAGCAGGATTGGTTGATGGACATAGTTAACTGAGTTTTCGCCATCAATAAGGTATATTTATGCCAAACTATCCACATATACAAATATAGTACACGTTGAAGCTGCACCAATAAAGGTGCTGCTCACACCTGCTGTCATGTCAGAAACATCCGGTGGAATGAATTAAAATTGGTGTATTAATTACAAAATCAAAAACTGAACATGATTATGAGTATTAAAACCCAATGAAACATACATATAATCTGTCTGAATCAGCTCTGAAAAGCTAGGCAGCAGCTAACAACGCTGCGTATCATCTATGGCCATTAGATTCGTAGTATAATAAATAAAATTGGTGAATATTTTAATGCGAATTGATGAGTAATGCATAATACTTAGTCGTAACTATTTAGTTTTAAAAAGTAAAGCCTTAAATAATATAATTAAAGCCATTCCACGCGAAAGTAAAAGTGGTCAAGGGATTGGGTGATCAATAACTGCCTAGAAAACGACTTAGAATATAAACATTAGCAAAAACCTTTATATTTTCCGATTCATGAATCTATTTAGAAGTTGTGATTAGCTGCCCAGCTCGTTTTATTTAGTCTACTAGTTTTAAAACAAATAACAGTGCCAAAATTGCTTGATTTTCATACAAATTTAAACGCGCGCGCACCATTTTCTGAAATAACAACGTCACGCTGTTAAAACAGCTGACCGCTTTGCGTAACCTACTATCACTCAATCGTCACTGTTAAAAGACACAGTAGGTTGCGCAAAGACCAGTCCCGTTACTTTTAATGTTAACTAACAGACCTCTTGTGACGTCACATTTTCAGATTTTGCTATGTTATCCCGGCTAAAGCTTGGCGGGAACTTCAGCAGAGATCGGCCGAGTGGTCCAAAACAAGCAAAATTAAGTATATATAAGTAAATTTCAACAGTAAATACCTTAAAAGTGGTCAACAACTAAATTTATTATCAGATAATAAAGAAACTAAGTATAAATTAGAATGAACTGGGAGGCCTTTCGAAAGCAGCAATGATATGGCCAAAATAGCCAAAAAGTCAGCAGGATTGGTTGATGGACATAGTTAACTGAGTTTTCGCCATCAATAAGGTATATTTATGCCAAACTATCCACATATACAAATATAGTACACGTTGAAGCTGCACCAATAAAGGTGCTGCTCACACCTGCTGTCATGTCAGAAACATCCGGTGGAATGAATTAAAATTGGTGTATTAATTACAAAATCAAAAACTGAACATGATTATGAGTATTAAAACCCAATGAAACATACATATAATCTGTCTGAATCAGCTCTGAAAAGCTAGGCAGCAGCTAACAACGCTGCGTATCATCTATGGCCATTAGATTCGTAGTATAATAAATAAAATTGGTGAATATTTTAATGCGAATTGATGAGTAATGCATAATACTTAGTCGTAACTATTTAGTTTTAAAAAGTAAAGCCTCAAATAATATAATTAAAGCCATTCCACGCGAAAGTAAAAGTGGTCAAGGGATTGGGTGATCAATAACTGCCTAGAAAACGACTTAGAATATAAACATTAGCAAAAACCTTTATATTTTCCGATTCATGAATCTATTTAGAAGTTGTGATTAGCTGCCCAGCTCGTTTTATTTAGTCTACTAGTTTTAAAACAAATAACAGTGCCAAAATTGCTTGATTTTCATACAAATTTAAACGCGCGCGCACCATTTTCTGAAATAACAACGTCACGCTGTTAAAACAGCTGACCGCTTTGCGTAACCTACTATCACTCAATCGTCACTGTTAAAAGACACAGTAGGTTGCGCAAAGACCAGTCCCGTTACTTTTAATGTTAACTAACAGACCTCTTGTGACGTCACATTTTCAGATTTTGCTATGTTATCCCGGCTAAAGCTTGGCGGGAACTTCAGCAGAGATCGGCCGAGTGGTCCAAAACAAGCAAAATTAAGTATATATAAGTAAATTTCAACAGTAAATACCTTAAAAGTGGTCAACAACTAAATTTATTATCAGATAATAAAGAAACTAAGTATAAATTAGAATGAACTGGGAGGCCTTTCGAAAGCAGCAATGACATGGCCAAAATAGCCAAAAAGTCAGCAGGATTGGTTGATGGACATAGTTAACTGAGTTTTCGCCATCAATAAGGTTTATTTATGCCAAACTATCCACATATACAAATATAGTACACGTTGAAGCTGCACCAATAAAGGTGCTGCTCACACCTGCTATCATGTCAGAAACATCCGGTGGAATGAATTAAAATTGGTGTATTAATTACAAAATCAAAAACTGAACATGATTATGAGTATTAAAACCCAAGGAAACATATAATCTGTCTGAATCAGCTCTGAAAAGCTAGGCAGCAGCTAATAACGCTGCGTATCATCTATGGCCATTAGATTCGTAGTATAATAAATGAAATTGGTGAATATTATGATGCGGATTGATGAGTAATGCATAATACTTAGTCGTAACTATTTAGTTTTAAAAAGTAAAGCCTTAAATAATATAATTAAAGCCATTCCACGCGAAAGTAAAAGTGGTCAAGGGATTGGGTGATCAATAACTGCCTAGAAAACGACTTAGAATATACAAATTAGCAAAAACCTTTATATTGTCCGATTCATTGATCTATTTAGAACTTGTGATTAGCTGCCCAGCTCGTTTTATTTAGTCTGCTAGTTTTAAAACAAATAACAGTGCCAAAATTGCTTAATTTTCATACAAATTTAAAATAACGACGTCACGCTGTTAAAACAGCTGACCGCTTTGCGTAACCTACTATCACTCAATCGTGCTCAATCGTGGTCTGTTATAACTCCTTCCCATCTGTTCAGATAAACAACATTAAAATAAAATAATGGAAACAAGTGTAAGAGGATGCCGAAAAAAGACATCATCATAAGATGAAATTACTAAAGGAAACTTATGATGTTTTACGTACAATGCATACTTATTAAATAAACATTTACGAAAATCAGTTAACAGCAAAGGCGAAAAGAGAAAATTTACAGTTTGTGCAACTACAGTTTGGCTCCATTACCAAATCAAATCAAACTCATTAATAAAAAGAGTTTTATCTTCTCGTGCTACGATGACCCTAAATCTGGGAGGATGGATACACAGTTTCACGGTAACTGATACGCAACAGCATAAGGGAGGCTATACTATTTACAAGATTACATCGATTGTAAGTATAGCTGACTTGGACGAACTATAAACCTTATTGGAACACTTCTTTGCTAGGTCTTCCCCCGTTCGGTGCCTCAGGCACTAACGTGCCTTGTGGTATGGAAACGATTTCATGAGGTCAAACGGCTGCATAAGGAACTCAGTCGCCGGCACAAAAGTATGAAGCTGCCGGGTAAAGTGCCTGAACCAACAGACAGCAGCTACTTTAAACGTTTCGATGAGGATGTGATACAGTTACGTAAAGACTATATTCTCAGGCTACTTGACTTTGCCGCCCAGCATCCGGCGCTATACAAATGCAACAGTTTCACACAGTTCTTTAGCGAAGCGCAATCACCAAATTCATCACCGCTACGAAAATTGTATGTGGAGCGCTCGCTCAAGATACCTGGCAGCGGTGCAATAGCTGAAATTTGCGATAAACTCGATTTGCCCTACGATCCACACGACGCTAATGGCATGGTGCTCTTGGATCCGCGCTGTGACAAACCTAACAGCGATAGCGAGCAAAATGAACAGCCAGAGCAAGAGCAGCTTAGTGTAGATAAGATTGTGGAAAAACAGGAACAACAATCTAAGCGCGACTACACACGTCTGCTGACGCCTATGGCTTCGGTGGAGAGCGAAGACAGCGATTACATTTATGAAGCGGCCTTGGAATTCAGTCATGCTGTACAGTCGGAGGTCAATTTGGAGTATGAAGATGCCCATAAGCGTTACAAGCGCGGCGTGGAACTTTTGCTTGTGGGCTCTAAATGTGATAGTAACGAGGATCGCAAGTTTATTGCCAAGGCCAAGATTGCCAAGTATTTGGCGCGTGCCGATGATATTTATGCAAATTTCTTGCGCTCCGACGCCGGTCGTAATGGAAACAGGAAGCTGCAATTTCAACTTTCTCTGGATGAGGTCGACAGTGTCACTCAATTAGAATGTGCCTGGAATCAGTTGGCTAAGTACAAGGTGCTGAAAGTATTGGGAGATCGCGTCATGCAGGTGCAGTGCATCACTGAGCCACAGTCGCGGCCAACGTGCATAATGAAGGGCATTGAGAAGCCAGCAAGCAATTCGCCCACCCAAAGCATTTTTCTGCCACAGCGAGTGCCCTACATGTGCCAACTGCTGGCATACTTCCAGTCGGACCAGAAGATTTTCCTGTTGCTCAAGCAGGCCGAGGGTGGACGCCTTTATGACTACATACAAAGCTACACCCCTACGGCTAGCAAAAGTGTTGACTACGCCAACTTATTCCCTGCGGAACAGCCATTGACAGTTGCCAGTGATGTTACCGAACTAGTGCGCAGTTCGCAACAGTTGCTTAAATCAGTCTCGCATACTTTGAGCAGTTTGCAGGCGGGAGCGCTGACTCCAAGACGACAGCAGACGACGGCGAAGCGACTGCCTGAGGTCTGCTTGCGCCAATGGGCCTGTGAGCTGGCGGTGGCTATACACAGTCTGCATGGCAAAGGTGTTATATTACGAGACTTACACATGGAAAACGTTTTGCTGGGAAAGTCTGGTCAATTGATGCTCACATACTTCTACCAGAACGAGGGTCTAACTTCCGATGACAACTACGTGCATAAGGCGCTGAGTCTGCAAGCCTTAAACAATCATTTCGTGGCCCCAGAACGCCCGCTTACCCTTCGATCAGATTGGTGGAGTTATGGAATCGTGCTCTACCAGCTGTTATTGGGCGTGGTAAGTTTCTCAAATTTTTCTACCTTTCCTTCAATTCAATTCATTGATTGGTTATTGCAGTCGTACAAGTCAATGCATCCCGGCCATCTAGAACTCTATGGATGTGTACAATATCCGTCAGATGTTGTGGACATATCGGATAATGCACGACATTTGCTTGAGCAACTAATTCAATTGTCACCAGAGCAGCGCTTGGACTATGAACAGCTGCAGGCACATCCATTTTTTGAAGGCGTCGATTGGCAGACAGTTGTGGAGCAAGGCAACGGTTCATCTTAGTTAATCGTATGACGAAGAGGCTGCAAACGAATCGAATTTCCAAATTGGCGAATTGCTGGACTTGAAGAATCTAGATAAACGACCAAAATTAATTTTAACTTTGAAAATAAGAGAACATTTCGATCTAATCACATTTGTTTTTTGATGTTTTGTTTGTTTTTTGTTTTCTGTTTTCCGTTCATAGTTTTGTTTGACATGAATTCTGTGCGGTACAAAATATGTTACTTTATTATTTAATATAAATGTATTATTTTGTTTATGTATACATATATACATTGCAAATTTCTAGAGTATTTCATATTAAGAAGCAAACTGGATCTTATACTAATGAAAACTTGAAGCAACTGAAACTCGAAATTAGATTACTAAGATTCATATACCATATGTATTAAAATATTTTTTGGTTTTGTTTATATACTATAAGCCAATTATACAAACATACAAACACTTTATTGTCTATCTACACAACAGTTTTTGATATACTACATTTATACATATAACTAGGGGCAATAATTATGAACCAGAATTGGGAGAAAGCCAGAGGCTTTGTCTCATCCATCTGGTTACTGCTAATAAGGCACATTTGGAATGCATTCCGTACACATTGGCGATTGGGAAAAGCCAACAATGTATGATTTTGTTTTTAATTTTGATAGTATAGCTAATAAAAAGCATTAAGTTTTGGCAAGACTTGTTGATTTTGTTGTTGTCGGTCAACTTAACTATGCTTAAAATTACAAGGAACCCATGGCAGCAATTCTGCTAATTGTTGCCATATTTTCTATATTTTTGTGGTATTTGGTATAGCTTGAAGACTTTTGGAAATGCTGCACACACACATACTCACACGCACACACACGCATACAACGGAATTTCGGGCAGCATGGATTTGATTGAAATTGAATGAAATCAAAGTGGGCGTTTGAAGCGTGCTGATGCGAGTACAGAGACCGTGGCAGAGGCAGGGACGAAGCGTCGCTGCTGACGTCGATGTGTGAGCATTTCTCTTAGTTCAAAAAAGGCGGCAGGACATAGCTTTGCGCCTGTTGCTGCTGCTGCTGTTGCTGCTGCACACTGACGCCTGCCTCCTCGCTCTTGATCACAGTATGCAAAGCACTGTCATTATCATCGCTTCCGGATGCAGCTGTCCCCGTGGCCACATAGTGATGCCCATCCATGTGGCAGGTAGCTGTGTTCTCCTCCAGTCCCGTGGGCGGCTGGCACTGCACCTGGACATATTTAGCCTCCTCGGCACTGAGATACTTTCCATTTAACTGCTGGTGCACAGTAATCAGTTGGGTGCTGGTGCTCCCGTCAAGGTGCTGCTGTTGCTGCTGTTGCAGATCTGTCGCCTGGTAGCCATCGCCAGCCTCGGTATTGCCGCTGGTTGTCCCGCCACCGCCGGTGCCGTTCATCTCTATGCGCGGCGGGCTGCCGTAGTCAAAGTGGCGCATGGGAAAGAGCTGGCTCTCGTGCACGTAGGTGCCGTACTGGCCGGAATAGGTGCCATAGGGACTCGCCGCCGGCGAAAGCAGGCTAAACTGTGGGCTCAGCTCGTAGGGTGTCTGATAGCTCGTCCAGCTGTCCATGCTGCCCGGCGGCGTGACCGTTGTCGTCTGCGGGAAACTCGCGAAAGGCGGAGCCAATGAGCTATTCAGCGCAGCCGTCGGCGGCGTGTTCGTCTTGATGTAACCAGTCTTCCGTGGCGGCTCATGCTTGCGCCATTTGGCCCGTCGGTTCTGAAACCAAACCTGCACTCGGGACTCGCTCAAATTCAGTTTGATGGCTAGTTCCTCGCGAGCAAACACATCCGGATACGGAGCACGCTCAAAGGCACGCTCCAGTTCCTCGAGTTGATAAGCCGTAAAGGTGGTTCTGTAAATGGAAAAGATTATAATTAAGGACTATAGATAAAATGTATTTGTATCTGTATCTGTATCTGTATCTGTATCTGTATCTGTATCTGTATCTGTATCTGTATCTGTATCTGTATCTGTATCTGTATCTGTATCTGTATCTGTATCTGTATCTGTATCTGTATCTGTATCTGTATCTGTATCTGTATCTGTATCTGTATCTGTATCTGTATCTGTATCTGTATCTGTATCTGTATCTGTATCTGTATCTGTATCTGTATCTGTATCTGTATCTGTATCTGTATCTGTATCTGTATCTGTATCTGTATCTGTATCTGTATCTGTATCTGTATCTGTATCTGTATCTGTATCTGTATCTGTATCTGTATCTGTATCTGTATCTGTATCTGTATCTGTATCTGTATCTGTATCTGTATCTGTATCTGTATCTGTATCTGTATCTGTATCTGTATCTGTATCTGTATCTGTATCTGTATCTGTATCTGTATCTGTATCTGTATCTGTATCTGTATCTGTATCTGTATCTGTATCTGTATCTGTATCTGTATCTGTATCTGTATCTGTATCTGTATCTGTATCTGTATCTGTATCTGTATCTGTATCTGTATCTGTATCTGTATCTGTATCTGTATCTGTATCTGTATCTGTATCTGTATCTGTATCTGTATCTGTATCTGTATCTGTATCTGTATCTGTATCTGTATCTGTATCTGTATCTGTATCTGTATCTGTATCTGTATCTGTATCTGTATCTGTATCTGTATCTGTATCTGTATCTGTATCTGTATCTGTATCTGTATCTGTATCTGTATCTGTATCTGTATCTGTATCTGTATCTGTATCTGTATCTGTATCTGTATCTGTATCTGTATCTGTATCTGTATCTGTATCTGTATCTGTATCTGTATCTGTATCTGTATCTGTATCTGTATCTGTATCTGTATCTGTATCTGTATCTGTATCTGTATCTGTATCTGTATCTGTATCTGTATCTGTATCTGTATCTGTATCTGTATCTGTATCTGTATCTGTATCTGTATCTGTATCTGTATCTGTATCTGTATCTGTATCTGTATCTGTATCTGTATCTGTATCTGTATCTGTATCTGTATCTGTATCTGTATCTGTATCTGTATCTGTATCTGTATCTGTATCTGTATCTGTATCTGTATCTGTATCTGTATCTGTATCTGTATCTGTATCTGTATCTGTATCTGTATCTGTATCTGTATCTGTATCTGTATCTGACTATCTTCGATTTTATGTAACAATAATAACTCGAATTATGTTTATTCAAATCGGAATAGTCACGTCTAAACTACGCACATCATAAACTTAGTTATTGTTTAAGCAGACGGTTGCTCTGGCAGCGCGCGCATTAAGTATACGCCCCATTGTGCGATATATAAATTGTGAAATAATTTCATTGATTTCCCGTCGTTAAGTTAATTGGAAATAGTTTTGTTAGTGCAGCACTTACCTCGTTTTCTTCTTTTTGATGCCATTGGGATCTCCCTTCTTCTTGTTGTTGTCTTTTTTGGCGGCTGGCACTGCGACAACACCACCAACAGTTGTGCCCGCTGACCCCGTTCCACTCGTGGCAGGGCCAACGGAACTGTTGCTGCTGTTATTGTTGCTGTTGTTGTTGTTGCTGCTGGCACTGCTGCCGTTGCTGGTGGGATTGCCATTGCTGATGCCATTCGGCGTTGACGATCCATTCTCCAGTTGGACGCACATATCCTCCGGTTTCTTATGTTTGCCATTTGCCGTGTTGCTGAGGAGCAGCGGTGTCGCTTCCAGCAATCCGTTGCCATTGCCATTGCTGCCTTCCTCATGACCATGGCCGTGGCCAAGCGAGTGACTATGATGCGGACTGCCGCCGTACAGATGCTGCTGGTGCTGCAGCTGAACATGCTGAGGCTGCGGCTCGTACGGATCCTTGGGGGAGTATTCCAACTTGCCATTTAGTGCATGATAGTCGCTCATAATGCCCACCAGTTGCTGTTGCTGCTGCTGCTGTTGCTGTTGCTGCTGCTGGTTTGGCTTGTGGTGCAGCATGCCATTGTGGTTGTGCGGATGCGAGAGTGGAGGCGGCGGCGTAACGGCATAATGCTGATGATGTTGCTGCGGTTGCTGTTGCTGCTCTACAAGCTTCTGGGGCGTTGTCATGTACTCGTATTTCTGGCTGGGCGAGAAGCAGCCCAGCTTATTGCCAAAGTCCATTTTCTGTGCATAGTTGGGCGATCCCGAGCCACCGCCGCCGCCACCACCATTCGGTAATATAGTGTTGCAATCGGGCAGTCGCTGCTGTTGCTGACTGCACAGCTCGTGAACGACACTGCCCAGCATCACGGGATGCAGGCTGCTGTGAGTGACCGTAGCCGTGGAGGTCGGAAGCAATGGTTTACTGGCGCCCAGAGGACTTAGTGGGCCGCCGCTGAAGTCACCAAAGATTTGATCATCAAAGGTGGCGTGCTCCATTTTAAAGGGACACAGTCAGTCAGAGATATACACACATACACTGACACAATAAACCACTTTCTAAAGTTTTTTTTGATAGGTTGTTCAAGTGTTAATCCATTTAGTCGGTAATCAAAGTGCGCACAAAGTAAAATCAAAATCAATTGTCACTGATCACTAATTGTAGTAAATGAATTAATTGCATTTAGTTTTTGGCGCACGCGCAAAAGCATTTGCCTTCACTTATGCGCCACTCCTGTTGAATGATGCTGCAGCGACACTCACTCACTCACTCGCTGCAATGAATCCGCTCCGTGCACTACGAACCGCTCGACTCTGTGCCTGTGGCCTTAATTGAGCACACAAGTCGCGATGATTGCCCTTTTATACCAATTTGCTGGCAGCGACGCAGCGTAGCCAGTTTCGACCAATCAGCGACGAGCAATGGCCGCCGCCACAGCAGCGCGGCGGAAGAGCGAGAGAGAGAAAGACAGAGCGAGAGCATTGAGCGAGATACCGGCTGTGTTGCTTGTGTTTGTGTTTTATGCTGGCGCGTGTGACTTTTTGCTTTTGCCTCTGCCTTTGCCTTTGCCTTTGCCTTTGCAACCGTGGGGTGTGGTTTTTGTTTTGCCCTGAGAATCTGCTCGCTGCCAGTTCGCGACGCTTGCCAGTGGGTATTTGCGCATAGTTTTCCGAAAACGAAAGGAGCCAGCAGAACTCACAAACATGAGCAAAATATCCTGGGAAAATTAGTATCAAGCTTTTAAACAATCTCTACTAGAATTTAGTATTAAATTAGTCCTTGAATTATAACATTCCGAATATTTGTCTTCTTAATAATCATGTCATTGTTTAATAATGATTAATAGATTATATATAATATGTATAAATATAAAATTTAAAGTATGATAAATGTTTTTTATACAGATTCTCAATACAAATTGTACACAGTCAACGAGTATATTGTATATTTTCTTATTTTGTTGTTACTTTTTGCATTATTTAAATAAATTTTGATCACCTGCCTGCATGCCTGCAAATGTTTTTCCCTCGATTAGCTTTGGTCAGAACGAATCCCTATACACATTTATGAACAATTCTAATTGGAATTCTCTCACGCCATACGATCGCATGAGGGTCGCGTTGTTATCGCTGATATTTCCTACCACTACATGACCTCAAGGATCGCGTTGCACGCTTGCAAGACCATCTCCCTCCCTCCCCATGTCTCTCTCTCTCTCTTTCCCTCTATATATCTGCTGCTGCGCGTGTCACCCTCGCCCCTAAGCGAAACCTCACCCTTGGAGGATTGGCGCGTGTTTGGTTGCGCGCTCGACCTTTTGGCCAAATGCTGGTATCGGACAGGCGGGCACTTACGAGTTAATAAATTGTGGGTCATTCGTATAGGTTTTAAGATTTCACGACAGGAATTTGACCGAGAAGGAAAAGCAGGAATAAATTATGTAAGTTGGAAGATATATTCTTTTTGATATTAAATATTTCTGACTCTGGCTTTAGAGCTGTATATCTGCATCTGTGTAGAACAAAAAATGAAAAATTTTAGATATACACTAATTTTCATTTTCCTTTTAGCAACATTTATTTAATCAGTAAAATTTTGTAGATTTCACATAATGCCAGTAGTAAATTTCTATAACCCATTTTAATCTCCTTGGAGCTGTCTAATATATTCTCACCATTCATTATAGGTTCTAATCAATCCGCAGCCACCACCACCCAATCCCGATGCTGATAAACCTAGCTGCTGCCCGCATTGACCTTGCAGAAGAAACAAAAACTTTAACCTGAAGTTCCCAGGATCAGCTCGCATCACGCTTAAGGCTGAACATAAAAATTCCCATTTTCATTCGGCACAAAACTCATGAAAGAATCTCACAGCAACAATTTGATACTTTTGGTCGCGCTATGGGGCAACATTTTTGTCTGGATTTGTCTTTGCAGGTTTCAAAATGCGGGCAGCGGAAATAGAATCGAGAATGGGAAACAAACACGCGATCGGCGTTGAGCAAAAGAAAGAAGCCACCCCACAGTAGGAGAGATGATGCGACTCAGCCTTAGTCCGTAAACGCTTGCGTGTGAATAATCAGACAACATTTTGCATTGCGATTGCGATTGCGCCAATTATGTGGGCACTATTATGGTGCGGGAATATCCTCGGATGGGGTGTGCGACAGAGTGTTGTCCTGCCGACTTAAGGCTTTGAGGGTTAAGAAGAGTCAACGAGGATAGCATCTGATCGATACGAAAAAGTCAATGAGTCAAGGGAGCAAAGGATCCAGACAGAGTTAATGAGTTACCAAGATCTCGGCAATAGAGATTATATCAATACCTTGAAAGTCTTGATTTGATCTTAATTATCTAAATAGACATATAGCAAGATGGAAAAATATACTAACGAGAGGTCATGGAATGAGGGCTAATGTTTATGTTAAAGAAATATGATTATTTGGCAATTGTTTTTTTTAGTAATAGTAGTAATAACTTTAAAGAAATGCTACAGATTTGAGTTTTGGGTTTCATCATCAACTTGTGAAACTTGGTACAGTTTGTCACACAAACCAAATTGCGCTGCCTAAACTTTTGTTGTTGAATGCGAGTGGCACTGCGACAATTTTTCATATTTTTTCCATAACCATTAAGATTCACACAGACATATACACACACATACACAAACACGAGTCGCACTTGCACATATTTGTTTTGAACCCAGTGACAGTCACTACTCCGCATCAGCATCAGCATCAGCTCGGCATCATCATCATCGTTCAGCATTCACCATTCTCATCCTCCAGTTGAATATTATCACATTGTATTACGATATACTTATGCATATATGTATGTATGTATATATGTATTTTTTGTTTACTTTGCTCTTTGCTTTTTGCCATGCCTCTCAGCATACATATCTACGTTCACAGACCAACACAAGCATATGTGTGTATATATATTATATATATAATCGTATACCTCGCACTCGTATGTAATTGTGATCTGCGCCAACGAAATTCCAATATGGCGTGCACAAACACACACACACACATGCATATACATATATATGTACGTAGTGTCAGAGTCCAGAGTTGGGCAAAGCAGTTCACCAATACAGTTGCATCCAATTAAGCTTCGTTAAGATCAATTTAAAATCCCGCATAAAATATCAAATAGTTTTTGTACTTTAGTTCCATTTCTGCTGTCGCTATTTGTTGTCGGCTGTCGGGCAGACGCTCTCCAAGCCACAGCCAGGCAGCCCAGCCAGCAACAACAGCAACGTTTCGAAATCCACAGCCCACGGTACGAGACAATGTCTCCAAGTCGATCGGGCCTCAGGCCCCAGTCCCCGACATGACAAAGATGTATAGTTTTTCATATTTTGTTAATTCTCTATGGCACTTTGGGGTTGCAGTTGCCCATTGTCCACTTGTTGCCTGTCCACTTGTTACCCCCTTTGGCATAGCACTTTACATGATGAGACTCTGCGCAGGCTCCATAACAACGGATGTGCGGACGTCTTTGACATCTGACCCGTACGATCACGAGCTATAAGAGTATTTACAGCCATCAGACACGGCAACTGCCTAACTGACTCGTGGTCATAAATGTTTGTCTAAAAATATTCCAATACTTGAGTTGCTTTGTACGTTAGATAATATTGGTCTAATACTAATCTAATAAAGCCTTGATCATGTAAGCAGTGTGAGGCTTTTGTTAAAATGTAAGATAATGGAACTGGTAAACTAAAAAAATATAAGTATGATAAAAAGATTTACTTTTACGGCGCATGAATATTTTTAAAATTTTGTATTTACATTTTAAATAGAATCAATCTAATATATGTATGTATTATACAAATATGTAGTATTATCTTCATACTGAATGGAATGTTTTAGTATATGAAATCATGAATTTAATGAGCAATTATATTTATTAATTTTATTTAAAGTTTTTAGATATTTCTAGCCATTTGAAGTTTTTATAATGCTGTCATATATACATAAGTATACATACATATACAATTCATATCCAATGTGTGTCGTAAGGAAAGGAGAATCGTTTATTTTAAGTAATTTTATTTGATATACAAGCAGAGCTTTTTATTTTTACCCATTTGTCGTGTTATTGGT
This sequence comes from Drosophila aldrichi, assembly GCA_035045965.1. NCBI lineage: Eukaryota > Metazoa > Arthropoda > Insecta > Diptera > Drosophilidae > Drosophila > Drosophila aldrichi. The sequence goes on from JAWNOM010000521.1 coordinate 1,618,104, forward strand.
GTAAGAAATATAGCAGATACAACTTAATGCAATCAAAGTGAAAGTGAGAACACGCCAATAAATTAAATCCAATCAGAATCGTATAGAGCGCATATGGAGCTCAAATATACATATGAAAGATGACAACCACTTCGCTTGGCTTGCCTTGGCCCTTGTAATTGGCTCTGGGTCGGAGTCTTCTCGGATCACAAAAAATCGCAACACAGCGCGCGTAATTCAAATTAATTGTTGACAATTGTGACTTATTTAAGCCAAAGGCGCCATTTAATGTGGCTCAACGTGGATGTGGATGCAGTCAGTGTTTGCCTCTGATTACTTAAACGGTGTGATTATAGCAGCAAAATCTGAAAGATTTATAGGATAGTTGAACATGGTTGATGAGACTAAATATAAATGCGGCGAAATCTTTGTTAAAGGATAACTCAATTAAGCGGCCATCTCTATTTGTTTAAGAGAAATTCATAAGGAAAAGCAATGATCATTAAATGATATTTCAATAATTAATTTAAGTTAGCAATGCTACTAATGCCAATTCATAATTTAATTTAAAATTGCAATCTACAAACATTAAAAGTGCCCATTTGCAGTGCTATAATATTTGAATATTTAATATCGGCTGCTGCCCATTAAGTCTTCTACTGTTTATGTATGTATGTATGTATGTATGTGATTGCAAAAATTCAAAGGCAAACATCGATTACTAATAAGTGATATCGATATCGAACTCGTTCAACGTTAAATTTCATTTGAACGATTTATGAATGAACAAACTGGATTGCAGCTTCTGCTGAAATTTGTGTTCTTAATTTATAATTGAATTTATAGCACTTTGTTGTCGTTGTGGGCGTCGCATATCGTTTTTGGCTGCTCGGCCGATGTGTGTGGCTTAATTGTTTGTAATTAAATAAAATTGTACAAGGTCGCTTACAAACTCACTCACTCACTCACTCACTGGCTCGCTTAGTGACATTGGGACTTGGGCGTTCTGCTGCAAAATCCATGACTACCAATTTGTTTTAATATATAGTGCAATAAGTAATGAAAAACGCCGGCCGGCCGGCAAAATTGTATTTGTATTTGTTTTGTATGTAGTAAGCGTCTGAAATTGATTCCTGCTCATTATTTCATTAAAAACGCTCCGACCAATTGGTCACTCAGTGCCCATTCGGTAGAAGGAGACATCGAATCGACGTCGTCGTCGCCGTCGCCGTCGCCGTCGCCGTCGCCGTTGTCGTCGTCAGCGTCATCATGTTTGAGTGCTCCCTGATTTTTGCTTGCATTTTGATCAGATTTTATGAATGAAATTGTATCAATTGATTGTTTTGGTGCTGTTATCGTTGCCTTTTGATCGTCGATAATTAAGTCGGGGGCGTGTGCTTCATATGCTGGTCAAATAGATTCGAGTTATATTGGACTTGGGTCACTCTCCACTAGTGGCTCAATTAGTAAATCAAATTGTCTATCTTGATTGAAGGCATTAAATATATTGATATATTAATAACATCGCCACATGTTGTTAATCCTTTCAGTATATTATGGTCATTTAAGATTACTCAAACTATCTGTTGAGGAAGATTGAAGCGATTGACTTTTCAATTACTCTTTGAACTTCTTGAAGAGTGGTAAGAATAAAATACATAAATACATACATACATATATTATGATTATGATAGAGATAGCGATATTTAATCTAAACAGTAATTATGTTTGCATGTTTAAGTATTAAAAAAAGATTATATTTTTTGAATCTATGATCTAATCACAAATAAATATATGTATGTGTATGTAGATACATATTTACTTTAAGATACATTACAAAGTTTTTATGTTTGACAATTGTTTTTTTATGATCTCTAACGAAACATGTATGTATGTATGTAAAAAATGTATATAATTATATACACACACAAATATATAAATGTATGTACATATATGTATGTAAATATGAATATGCGATATGTCAAGAAATTCCAAAATGTGTACGCACTAGTCACAAACCGTCGACAAATACAGGCATATATGGCATATCGCGGGGAAGATGGAGAGAGACGCAAATATGACATGCGGGCAAGTTTTTCAATTGATCTTAATGAAGCTTAATTGGCTGCGCATGTATTGGTGTGTGCATGTGAGCCTCAGGAAAACATAGTATGCCCCATGACTGAGCTGCGCATACACTGAGGAAAACTGTTTGGCACAGATTGGCTGAATGCGATGTGGACCTAAACTGAAGCGATTAGGATTTCGCACTGTGCATCAATGAAATAAACAATAAGAGTTAAAGACCCAATACCCTTACCGAGCTACTGCAATTCAGCACGGCATTTTATACACTTAGCTCCTGATACATTTTTAATAAAGTTATAATGTTAAGATATGTTTTAATATAATGATTGCATATTGAAATATCAGCCAATTTGTAGTCATGAAGAATTACTATATTTATTGTTTTATAAATAAGTTGGACACTTGCAGGTAGAATTTTACGAAAATACGAAAACACACTACTCAGTAACGTAACACAGCGCCGGTTACGTAACTTACGTAATGACCTGTGACTAGATTATCAATTACGTTGTCAGCTTACTATATTTACGCCGACTGAAGACGTTCCCAGGCTGCACTGCTTTAATATATTAATACATATAATATATATATTTATAATGTACATATATATATTTATGAACGTAACTAATGTGGGAACTGGAATTTTTAACATTTACCAACCAGATTATGTAAGCCAACAAAGTTGATTTTCTGAATGTTTTTGTTATGCCTAATTTTATACATTATACATTGTTTATTTAGCTCAAAGGGACTAACTTTAAGGAATATTCTGCTTTAGGCTTTGAGTAGTGCATTTCACATAATATTCTTCCTCTTTATATTTATTTTCGTTTATTACTAGAAGCCATATATGTATGTCGACCTCAACCTCGCAGAAAAAAAAAATAATAATAATAATAATAATAATAATAAGTATATTTTTCATAGATATGCCATGGTAACCATAGTCATCAATTAAAGTAAATTATAGTATCGAGGTAAATAGCTTTTCTTTGTTGTAATGCAACGTATTAAAAAATCTAGTAAATCCTGATTTACATAGATAAAATCAATCCCTCTTGATGCTAAACATAAATCATTAAATATTACATCCATCATCTAACAAATTCGGATTCCCCAAAATTGAAAGTGCATAAATTATCAGCATTTTTTGAAAGATGTTGAGCGATTCGCATTTTAATCTTTGGAAAACGATTGTTTTACACTTTTCAACTTAAGACGATATAATTTGTTAAGTAAATAACCAATGCTGACATGAATTTTAAATGATAATTAATGAAGGAATCAATGGGATCGATTGACTGGTTGACTGGCTAGTGTGTAGCTGCGAACTGATAACATTTAAGCATTGGCAAAGTCAATGCCCTTCTGAATGTTCTTCTTAAGCTCGGGAATGGCCGCCTCCAGCAACTTCTTCTCGTAGTCGTTCAGCTTGGGCAGTCCCAGGTTCTCCTGCAGACCATTCTTACCCAGCACCAGGGGTGTGGAGAAGAATGTCGCCTCAGTAATGTTGGACTGCACGTACGAGCACTCGATAACGTTCTTATCACCATTGAGGCCCTTCAGAAGGGAGCCGGCAAAGCGAGCGCCAGCATAGGCCATCGACAAGGTGGCAGATCCGGCACCAGCCTTAGCCTTAACCACCTCAGTTCCGGCCTCCTGAATGCGCACAGTCAGCTTTTCAATGGCATCCTGGTTGCCCTTGAATTGAGGCTGGCTTTGCGATAGCACTGGTAGGATGGTGACACCGGAGTGGCCTCCAATCACAGGAATCTGCACACTCTGGGGATCAACGCCGAGGGCGTGACCAATGAAGGCACGAGCACGCACCACATCCAAGGTAGAGACACCAAACAAGCGCTTGGGATCGTACACGCCGGCCTGCATAAACACAATTAGTGAAAACTTATTTTATGCTGCTGAGTTAAACAAAACTTACCTTCTTCAGAATCTCGGCAGCAATTGGCACACAGGTGTTGACGGGATTGGTGATAATAGCCACCAGAGCCTTCGGGCAGTTCTTGGCAATGGAGTTCGAAATGTCCTTAATAATGCCAGCGTTGACATTGAACAGATCATCGCGAGTCATGCCAGGCTTGCGGGGTACACCAGCAGGGATGACGACGACATCAGAACCTTTTCAAGATAATTAATACAATAAGAACGATTAAACGACAATACTAGATTTAAATGAAAGCACTTTGATCTTTTGTATTAAGCTCCAAACAACAGGCTACTGTTAAGAGGCGATAAGTTCGCGCACAGATTATAAAAGCCAGTTGTAATAAACTTCCTCTTATCACATCAATTAAGCTTATCGGTTATGACATGCATATGCATAAGAATCCAAAAAATAGGAATTCGGATTTTTTTCTTGTTTATGCAAATCACATTAGAATAAAATAACAAATACTTTACTAAACCTATAATGATCATGTGCTAATTTTCCAATCTGGATTATTAAACCTAACCTCACTTACTGTCCTATCCACTTACCCTTCAGGGAATCGCCCAATTGGTCGGGGCCCATGAATCCAGCCGTTTTGCTCTTGGTATCGATGTGAGACAAATCGGCAGCTACACCGGGCGTGTGCACAATATCGTACAGAGCCAGATCCGTGACCAGGGGATTTTGCTTCAGCAGCAGCGACAACGGCTGGCCGATGCCGCCAGAGGCGCCGCATACGGTCACCTTATAGTTATTCTAACAAAAAAGAATAATAAAATATATTAATTTCAGTTGACAATGAACCTTAGTATGATCAAGAGTGATTATATTTTGTTTCAGATCTCAGCAGAAATCTTTTTCTTTTTTTTTTTATTTGGTCATGTAAATTTTTTTTATTACGTAAACCGCTAGAGACAATCGTCAAGTGGCATAAAAAGATTTATTTTTGATTGTTGCTCACCTGTTGGCTGACCGAAAAGTTGCGCACGCCTTGCAGCGCCAATTGCTTGGTAACTTGCTTCAACATTTTTATTTTGTTTTTAATAAATTGTTAATAAAAATTGGTATGCAAAACAATAAGCAGCTGCGCGACTTGCAAAATCCCAATTGCAATTCACAAAAAGCTTTCAGCCAACTTGGCGCAAGGTTAAATTCTGTGTGTTGTTGCTGTAGTTAAGCTTTAAACAGCTGTTGCTGTAAAATAGTGCTGCCAACTGATTTTAAGAAAAGCGCGGGAGGCCTTTGTTTAAAGCTAAGCTTTTTCTTATATTTGAGATATCTTTTGAATTTGTTTTGTTCGACAGACATACGAGTAAAAATTTGCATAAATTAAAACTCTTGCATTCGCAGCTCTACTTGAAGGGCAATGCAAGCACGTCGCTCCTCCTTAATTTCCATGCCCAGCATTTGCTTTTTGTGCTCAAGCAGTGCATTCTCTCGCGTGTAATGTTCAATGATTCGTTCGTAGTCAGCCTCCGCCGGAAGCTGCTCTTGACTTATGGTTGGTGCAGCTTGTGCTTTTAATAGCTCCTGCTCATACAATTGTTTCATGCGAAAGATCTCATTGCGCTCGGCAAGAATACGAGTTTTAAGCTCATTTTGCCAATTCATTAATTCGTCATATTCTATTTGCAGCCGCAAGAGATCATCGCGCTGAGGATTTGATTTGGACAACAGCAAGTAGCCTGTCTGCTTATCAACGGTGTATTCTATCGGTGGTGGCGAAGTTGCAATGGTAGTCTCATCATGCTGCTGGAGCGATGTGACCGTGTGCGTCGGCACAGACTTTGAGTCAATCGTATCCTCACTGACGATGGCTGCAGATACAGTTGATTGATTGATGGTGGGTGGCTTCTGTTCGATTGGTTGGACTGCCGGCTGAGGTGCTGGTGCTGTTGCTGGTGGTGCAGAGGTCGTGTGCTCTAGCTCATCAATAGACTTCTCTTGCTTCTTTTCACAGCTTCGAAGTTTCCGTTTGAGCTGCGTAATGATACGCTGGACCTCCCAAAGCTGTTCCTCACGCTTCTTGGTAATAAAGCCCGCATTCATTTCGCTGTGTATCTGAGTCAGCAGACTGTCCTGCTTGCGTAGCTCCGTCTTAATGTCCTCCGGATTGTCTGGGAGTCCAGGACTGCTAGACGTCAATGGTGGAACATATCTGCAAGAAGTATTAAATTTTAGTTAAGGCTCCAATAGAGTATTTAGATTGATGGCTGCCTGAACAAAAAGCTGACGATTCGCCGAAAACGAGTGCTTTTGCGTGGTGCCACACTCATGTTTCTGGAGATCTGTCATATTACGGGCGCATGATGCACGCTTTAATCTAATCTGGCCAATGTTTACTCACTTTATCAGCTTCACGTCTGGAAAGAGATTCGTGCAGTGGCATAACAGCACGACCATAAGGCGGTGTGACATCTGTAGCGTTGGGCTGAGCAACATTGCTAGAGACTGAGCATTCAGTTTGTTGTAACGCTCCTGCTGTATGACAGCGTCAAAGTGCAATAGTATCCACGATAATAAAGTGCGATTACATTTGGGCAACTGCTCTAGTAATTGCTGCAGCTCCGTCTGCTGGTCGGTGACTTTGGGATGTGAAGCAACCTCCTCAAAGCGTGCTACTAAGTCTGTAGTTAAGACCGGTTCCGGCAGCTCGCGCAGAAATAATTTCAACAAACTGCAGGCTGTGGGTATGTCGTCCACAGAAGCATCATTATCGCGATTGTTGTATAATCTTTTGTAGTGCAATAAACGCGTCTTAATGGGCTCCACTTTGTAAATGTGATCACATTTGAGCGATTGCTCCTGTTGCAGAAAGTCGATGCAATCACGCACTACCAGCGGCAGATCGATTCCATCATGGCATCGGGAACGTTCGGTGGCCAGACTAATCGACACACCAAAGATAGGATATCCAAGCGCTAAGACTTCTTCAACTTCGCTACCGTCCTCTTGTTGCAATTGTTTGCTCTTTTTATCTTTTTTATCTTTCTTTTCGAACTTGTCCTTTTTGTCCTTTTCCTTGCGTTCCTTATCTTTCTTTTTATGCTCCTTTTCATCATGGTGTCGATCTTTCTCTTTTTCACGTTCCTTCTCTTTTGCCTTTTGTGGCGGTTCCTCCTCTAACGCTTTTGGTTCCTTTTCCTTGTCACGTGATTTTTCACGCTTTTCCTTACTTTTTGAGCTTGTAAATTTAAAAGTTTTTGATTTCTTCGATTTTGATGGGCTTCTGAGTGGATAGATAAAATCAATTCTAGGCGATATTTAAAAGATTTCAATTTAGCTTACTTTGTGTCCAATTCTTCTTCTGGCGAACTTTCACCTTCTAAAGCGGCATATCCACGATCTTTTCCTTTATCTTTCTTATCCTTGCGTCGACCTATGAGCAGATCTTTTTTGCTGTGCTTGTCATGGTCACCTTCACTAACTAATTAAGAATTGCAAATTATTTTTGTTGTAGCGCCCTTTTTCAGCTTTTTATCTACTTACAGTCACTTTCTTCTTTGCTCTTTTTAGACTTGGAATCAATCGCATCAGAGGCGTAAAGCCCTGGAAACTCCTTTTCTTCCGGACTATCAAAATCCATACTGTTGTGGCAACTTGTTTAAATAAATAAATAAATACAATTAATATGTTTACACCATCTGCAATCAATAAACAAAGCTGAAGAGGCCAACAATCGATTTCAAAATCGATTAAATTTAAAAGAAATGCCAACCTGATGCAAGTAAAAATTGCAAAGCGGCGTTCATTAGATAAATTGCAGAACGAGACCAAATATAAAGAAAACGTATTTAATCTGATGAATTCATCTACTTACATTTGAAAAAAAAAAAAAATATATATATATATAAACTTATTTATTCGGAATACTTACTGAAAGTATCAATTGCAGCTCAGCAATGAACAGCATACCATTAAGCAAAATAATCAGATGAAATAATATTTGTTTACATTCTGGATGTAAAATAATTGCTATATTTTGAAATATAATCTAATAATGTCATCAGTACGATTAAGCCAAGTGGAACGCGACCATTTGGCGTTACTACAACGTCCGGCCAGTGAAGTCCTAGAACTATGTAAGTCGGCATTCGACTACTTGGTGAACGGGCCCAACTTGGAGCGCTATGAAATGCTGGCAAAAAAATATGCAGGTGATGTGAATAGCGAAGCGGTGCAACGGGCAGTGGAAGCCTTAATATCACTGCTAATTCATGTAACCACCAAGTCCGGACCGAATGGAGAACATGTGAATATGCGCAATATATTCCCTGATTTAAATGACGATGTGCTGGAGGTGCTTGAACAGTTTGTCACAAGTAAGCGAAATTTCGTAGAGGGCTCCATTAAGTCGGCCAATATTCGTGCCTACCGACTAGTTAACCTGGACTGGCGTCTGGAGGTGCGCACTGCATCTCGCTGCTTGCTGCAACAATCAAATATAGTAATAACAATGAAGCTGTACCTACATACTGAACCGAAAAACGAAAATCGTGAACTGCTCGAAATAGATACGTCCGAACGTAGCGAGAATGAGCTGAAAGCAATGAATGAGGATGAGCGACGGCACCGTAAGGATCTCATAGTGCAAACGGATGTCAGCAGTCTGGTGTACCTAATCAAAACGCTCGAAGATGCCTTGGCCGAGTCGAAGACGCGTCGCATCAAAAACATTGTCAATGCCATACACTAGATATATGTATATACATATTTTTAGTTGTTAAGTCAATATATTAACCATATTTTAAGCTGGACCAATTTATTGCAATTATAACTAATTAAAATCTAAAATAATTTTTTAATCGGCTGTTGACAACGCCTCAACTGCGGCTGCTTTTAGTGCCACTTTCTTTTTCTGGCGATCCGCGCGTTTCTCCTCGGGTGTCTTTTTCAACGCTTTCACGCGGCGTGTTTGTATTGAGCCCGTCTGCTGCTTGCCCAAATGGACCCGTCCCTTTGTATTGCCCAGCGCGTCGGTGCTCACGTTCTTCTTTTTGGTAACCCTAAGCTGCTTGGGCTGCTTTCTGGCCTGCTTATATAGATCATCAGATGCAATCTTCGTACGACGAATTGAAAAATCAGCTGATGGCCCAATTTCTTCCAGCTCAATGCGCGGGGTCTTTTGACCGGATTTCTTTAGCAAGATCTTGTATGAACGCATCAGGATGCTCATATCGTCGGTGACAGTGAAACTAAGTACGTGCTCTATGCCTTGTAGACGTATGGATTCAACCTTTTCTCGCTGAAACATGTCTATGAAAAAATTTCGCAAGCGACGTAGTTCCTCTGTTTGGGCCCATTTCGGACCATTGAAGACCAGGCAGGGCTTCACACAGGCGCCAATTTTTTCGTTCTTAAACTCTGAAATTGCCTGATAACGCTTAATGCCTAGCTCAAACATATCAAGTACTTCATTTTCAAAGATACGACCAATGATTATGTTATCTGGACGCTTCTTTGACGTCGATCCAAACGTGAAAAGCGCTGCATCGTTTTTCATTGTTAAACTAAACATTTTTAAATTAGTTGCGGGTTATATAGAATTTTCAGTAAATTCACTTACAATTCCAGGGAAGACGGATCATCGAATGGCGTTATATCGTTCTTACGGTTTAAAACTTTAACTAGCGGCTTCTTCAGCTGTTGCAGATCCTTCATACAGAGCTTTACATTACCACCACATTTACGTCCGTCCACGAACAACATAGTGCGTGCCGACTCAATGAGTTGTGGCTCACGGGCCAACAACACTTTCTTTCCTTTCCGTGTCTTCGGTTTTCTACAAATACATTTAGATTGTAAACAGTGAGCAACAAATGAATTCTATCTATTTTAGAGCACATACCTGATCCGTAAAAGCGACATTATTAAGTATTAATTTATTTAACTTTATAGTTTTTTCAAAATGCATAAACGCACGTGTAGCGTCGTTCTGATGGTGGCAACTGGTTTAATTTTGCACTTGCTTACGTATTTACGTAGGTTGGCAGCGCCAAATCAGCTGTTGTCAGCTGCGAATGTAATTAATCGATTGTTGTATACCTCAACTGTTGCATATTAAGATTGTTTTACGCGAGCTAATAGAGTTTAAAATGACATAAATATGTTGCGAACTAGTCAAAGTCAAGCCCAACTACTGTCGCGCGGCTGTGTTTATTTAGCACGAGGCTTAGCTGCACTAAATAAGACATCTAAAAAAGAGGATAACCCAAAGCCAATCAAATCAAGCGGATTTGAACGGACAACGGAGGAATCCTTGAATCCCAGCTACTTGGTGCGAACCTTAGGTATGTACACATGGTAATAGTAATACAACGCTGCTAAGGTTAAAATGACTTTCAGGCAGTACCTATCGCACTTGGGCACAGGCGCTAGAAAAGCATCCTGAGCTGAAAACGGTCAAGCGAAAAGACCTGCTTAATTCCTATAACACTTTAAAATCATTGAATTATAGCGTCGATGATATTGTTACAAAACCGATGATTATTTATTATGGCGCTTCAACACTTGCCAATCGTCATAGTGTACTCATTGAATGCGGGTTCCAAAACATTACCATCCCAACGTTGTTTAAATACGTAACTGTTATAAACAAGCCAATAGTTATTCTGAAATCACACAATTGTATACCCTATGATGTTAATGTGCCGGAACGTCTTATGAAATGTTTTACGACAGTCCAGCTAAACAATTTCCACTTGCAAGAACACCTTGATGAAAGCGTCCCTTTAAAAACCCTAAGGCAAAATTTACTAAATGCATATTTGCGCGAACGTCTACAAATGGATGATGCAGACTTGCAGAAGCTGTGGCGTGTATATGGGCGGGTACGCCACAAAAGTTTTCGGTCCGTGCAGGATATTATCGAGTTGCTAACTACAGTGTTTAAGTTTCCAGCTGAGCGGCTGCGTAAAAATAGTTTCCTTCTGCACGGAGATGCAGACAACGTTCGTCGCATTTTAAAGGAGATCCCCACAATTAATGGCCAAGACATGCGTGATATTGGATTTCGTCGGCCTAAAATTCTAATGTCCACTTGTGATAGTCTAAAGCTAACACTGGAGCACGTGAAATCGTTTGGCATTAAGGAAGATGCTATTCTACGATGTCTTGAAGTGCTCACTCTAGGACCAGATACTGTCTTGGAGCGCCTTCGCGATCTAAATGAAATAGAGCAGTTTCAGGTGCTGGGTAGCAATCCGCGCGTACTTCGCCTCGTACACTATCAGAATAAAGCACGTCTACGTTTGGACTACTTAAACCAGCTCCGGGTACGCTGTGCTTCGTTGCATATACTTTCATGCGGCTCGGAAGCCTTTGCCAAGTGAGTACCATTATATCAAACATAACATACATATCCTCAATCGTCTCTGTTTTGGTTTTACAGATTTGCACGAGATGGGTCGGATCGTACAAAAGGTCGTGACATTGTAGTTTACCTCGGGAATGTTTTAGAAAAAGATGAACAGTTGCTACGCAATGTGCTGTCGCGGCATCCGAACTGGTGTCACATACCCGTTCTTCATATCAAGCAATGTCTGGAATACTTACTAAGTAAAAAATTTGGGCTAGACGACATCTTTCGAAACATACACTTGCTGTTGTATCCCATGTGAGTAGTGATTAAGTTTTTAGCAACAGAACACATTTGAATTCGTCCTCTTGTCTGTTTTAGCAAACGCATTGAGGAAAAATTATTGCTGTTACAGACCCCGGAAATTATGGAAGAGCTTCAACTGCCTGTTCCCAATGTTCATGCCCTGGATAATAATGATATATTAACATTGATTTTATATCTGATAGAATCAGAATTTCATTTTACCGGCGATGGTATTTGGACTGAACAGCATACGCATCACGTGGAGAATTTTAATAATCTTTTGCCTGACTTTCCCGAGAGTCTCAACAAAGTGTACAAATATGGAGTAAAACCAGCAGAGAAGCTATCCATGCATTATTTATAAATATATTTAGAGCAAATTAATTACACTATTTACAAGAAATGTGGAACGTGTAAGAATTATACATTTATTATAAGAATCATCTGTCAAAGAAATGTATATAAAGTAAGGGCCTTTTATTCCCTGACACTTGACTTTCATTATATATTTATACTAGAAAGTTGGCTCCATGCCACTATAATGCACTGCTGCTTTGATCACTTGTACTTGGTTCTAAAGATGTTTCCTCCTGATCGTGTCGAGCAATGATAGCACTGCCAATTTTAACACTTCTACTTGGCTCTGGAGATGTTTCCTCCTCGTTGTCAGGAACCACGTAAGCACTGCTACTTTTACTACTTGTACTTGGCTCTGCAGATGTTTCCTTCTGATCGTGTCGAGCAATGATAGCACTGCCAATTTTAACACTTCTACTTGGCTCTGGAGATTTTTCCTCCTCGTTGTCAGGAACCATGTAAGCACTGCTACTTTTACTACTTGTACTTGGCTCTGCAGATGTTTCCTTCAGATCGTGTCGAGCAATGATAGCACTGCCAATTTTAACACTTCTACTTGGCTCTGGAGATGTTCCCTCCTCGTTGTCAGGAACCACGTAAACACTGCTACTTTTACTACTTGTACTTGGCTCTGCAGATGTTTCCTCCTGATCGTATTGAGCAATGATAGCACTGCCAATTTTAACACTTCTACTTGGCTCTGGAGATATTTCCTCCTCGTTGTCAGGAACCACGTAAGCACTGCTACTTTTACTACTTGTACTTGGCTCTGCAGATGTTTCCCCCTGATCGTGTCGAACAATAATAGCACTGCCAATTTTAACACTTCTACTTGGCTCTTGAGATGTTTCCTCCTCGTTGTCAGGAACCACGTAAGCACTGCTACTTTTACTACTTGTACTTGGCTCTGTAGATGTTTCCTCCTCGTCGTGACGAACAACGAAATATTTGTATTTAAGGTTTATAGTTTTGCTTTTCTCTATCACTTCCTGATAGGCGGCAGTCAATGGTTTTTGTACAGCATCATATACAGTATAATCTTTGTCCTAGAAAGAAACACGTTAATGCTGAAGTTTATTTGCAAAGAATTAGGCATAATTACTATCTCGTAGCTTAGATCAGCATCATATTCACATTGGTGTGCCACAAATGGCAAACGCACGATTGTTCTTTCAATTTTTCCCGTAATGTTTTTCAGTGCCTCTTCCGGCTTGTCGAACCATTCCAAAGTCAGATTGCATGGAACATGACCTTCAGGCATGGTAAATTGACGACATACCACAAATGCTTCTATGCTTGAGCTGCGTGAAGCGGATGGCTTGAAGAGGCACACATCCTTAAAAAATCGCTGCAGCTGTAAATAAACGCGGCTGGTGTTTGCTGCTCGATAAACTTTGCCCATGAACGAACCGCCCTCTTCGAGAATGTAGGTCGCAATGCTTAAAGCTGACAATAATAGTTCTGCCTGCATATAGGCATCCCAATCGTGCAGACCGGTGACATCGGGCGCCCCATCACTGACTACCAGTTCCGCCTTTTTGCCATCAAAAAATTTAATAATTTCGTCTGCGGTTGACTCTTTGGTAATGTCGGCACGCAATTGAGTAACGCCTTCGATTGGCGCCATACCCTGCATGTCCACAGCAATTATCTTTACTTTCTCCCGGTCTTTCTCCGATCGCGGTTCGTACATACGCTTCGATAGAACCTGCGACCATCCTCCAGGGGCTGCGCATAAATCAACCGCTCGTGTTAAGCCTAGGAATTAAGAAACTTTTGAGTTTTCATAATTTTATAAATGGATTCTCTCAAATCTTACCCTGCAATAAATTAAACGTTTCATCTGCCTGTAGAAGTTTGAAGGCACTTCTGGCTCGCCATCCCTGCTCCTTGGCTAAACGGTAAAATATATCACGTCTGTCCTTTGACGCCCTTCCCATATTGCGATTTAATTAAGAACTTTATTGCCGTTAATACAATTTTTTATGCCTGTGGGCAATAATAATATAGCATGTTTATTATAAAATTATAGTTCAATGTTACACGTGCTATGAGTTAGATCTCTGACTTTATTCAATTGATATCTTAAAGAGCTAGTTCCCAAGCGAACTGCGCCACTCTTAATATTCAGTGCTGAACAATAAAAAAAAAAAACTTTGGCGGGTGTTTGAGAATTTAAACGGAAAGAAAATTTAAACAACCAGTGAATTTGTATGTAAATTAAATTTTAATATAAATATATATTTACCCAAAAACCCAATTGCTTGTAATTGTTAGAAGACATATTATATTGAGGAAACATTGCGTTGAAATAATTTCTTGAAATACAAGACATATGTATTTAATTTTGAGAAAAGTATATAATTGCAGTTTAGTGCTCATTATAGATATGTTATAATGAAATGAAATGTATTCATGTGTATATTGAACATCGCATTTTAAATTTATAAGTAAAGGCCGTCTGTTCCCCTATCGTTTCCTGCTTACAATCTAATAATATAATTATAGCTAATATATGTATGTAAATACATTTACGATTAGGGATCCAAAGATTTTGGTGGCTTCCTTGCGCCAAAAATTGTAGTATTCAACTTATTGCAGAAGTTGCAATTCGTTAACTAAATATATATTATTTTAAATATCCATTCATAACATTTATTTATAGACACATAAGATTTATATTAACTGATATAGGCGTATAAAGAACAGTTACAATCAATTGGATTGACTATCATCATTCGACTTGACTTTGATAAATTAGAATATAAATTTTGAGCTACGTGAGGACGAGCATATTTTAAATACATTGGCCATTAATTAATTAATTAACATTGAAAACAAGAATGCCTTTTTCATTTTACCTAACCCAAAATACAAAACAAAATTTAACTTTAAACTTAACAATCTATATAGAATTTGTTTAGTTACTTAATCTGTTTGGCCATACGCCTCTGATTAGTTGGGCTAAATGGGGTTGAGGCTTCAGTTGGCCCTGAATCCGTCAGATCAGATTCCGGATCGTCAAAGCTTTTTCTGCCAGCCACCAATTTTTTAATGGATTTGTTCTGTATCTTTGGCCTGTTCACCTTCTTGGTCAGGCTTCCAATTGACTTTCGTGGCGTCTTCAATTTGGACGCTGCACTGACTTCGTTGTCCAAAGCCTTTGCCTTGGCACTTGCTGACTTAGCTTTTGGCTTCGCTTTCTTGGGCTTCTTAGGGGTGGTTTGGTCTGATTCACCCGCAGCCAGTTCAGGTTTTATCTTCCCACCAACTGCAGCTATCTTTGCGGTCGATTTTTTCTTTACGGGCTGCAAGGGTTAATGATACGATGCGATTAGTAAGATGGAGATATGCATTGGCGTGAGATATTTTTGTAAACCTCATTTGTGTGGCGCTCCGATGGCTTCTTTTTATGCTGCTTTGACTTTGCAGTCTCTGCACCTGCCGAACCTGTCTTTTCGCTGTTCTTCTTAGACGCTGGCTTTGTTCTGGTCTTTGCTTTTTCCTCCTTAGCCTTTGCTTTGGCCAGTTTCTTTTGCTGATTGGCCTTCATCTTTTCCATGGCTTTGGATTCCGCCTTTGCCGTCGCTGACATTTTAAAGGAGCGCTTCACTTGCACAACGTCACCCGTGCCCATCGCCACTTTGAGTGCCCGTTGCACAAGCTTTCTCATGCGGGTCATATCGGTCACCTCGTAGCCGGAAGACTTGATGAAATTTGCAATCGCAGGCACCGATGACCCAGAGCGACTGTTCAAAGTCTTAATGGCATTCAAGCAATGCGAAAGTACACTCCCTTTGTTGGCCACTTTCACATCAAGTGATGACTTGATTTCCTCTGGCTCCGCCATTTTGGATCGAGTCGATTTGAAGTTCTACTACAAATGCATAGTATGACGCGAGGCACGTCTCAACTTGCACTGCTCAATCTCAAAAGCGAACTGAAATGCTTCGAGCAGCATTACAACGGTAATCGTCAATTGCGCGTATCATTCGGTTCATAAAGAGAAGCTTAGGGTTGCCAATGGATATTAAAATTGACAGTTAATTGGTATACACGCTCACGAGGAGAAAAGTATATTGGTTTCTTAAAATTTTCGTTCGTCGGTCAGTAAGTCGTACAGCATATCGCCGTTATTCAAGCTGGAAACCTGCAATTTCTAGCATATACTTAAGTTTTACCCCATCATGTAAAACATACAAATATATTTGTGTATAATAATAAATCGGTAATCCATTTGAATGAATATTTAACATGACTTGCAGCGTAATTTATTAATTTATCATTTGTATAATGTATACATACATACATAGTTATTTGTTCTAATATTATTTAAATTTATATGTATGCGTTGAACATTTATTGGATTTGTATACTTCTATTTGTTAGAGTTGCGGATCTTCTCCCTATTCCCACAGACAACAAACAACATTGCAATGCATAGTTTCAACTTTAAATAACATTCTATTTACTTTAGGACAATAAACGAACAAATAATCAATATAATTTTAATATGTAATTTGTTTCTTTAGATTTTTGTTTAAAAACATTTTGTTGCATTTAAAGCAGCAGTTTTTTTTTTTTTTGCACTTTTCATATTTCATTGTTTAGTTTAGTTGCTGTACAAATTGTTCACATTGTTTCGGTGCAGGAGACAGTGAAGGGACGGGGACGGGGAGTGCTGAAGAGAACTTTTTTTAATACTTGTGCGAAGTGTTGTAACATCTTTAAGTTGAGCGAAAACAAAATAAACAGAAGACCGAAAGCGACGCAAGCGAAAGAAACACAAATATGCGTTATATAATTTGGTTTTGGAATGCTACGATTCTGTATGCGAAACGAAATTAATTGAACAATTGAATGATCGAGAAATAATAAACAATTTCAGAGCACACATACTTAAAACCTAACAAAAATGGGTAAACTTTAACAAATTATCGACGGGTCGGCAACAAAGTTTTAAGGAGAATGTTCATTGTTTTGTTTTTCTTTCTTCTTCATTTGAGGTGTGGATTGGGGATAATTCATTTGAGTTTATGTACACGTTATGATATTTTGACAAATTTTGATTACTAAAACACACATTTAAAATAGTTTCCGCTTATATAGTGATTAGAAAATATTTAACTAGTTATTGTTTAGACTGCGCTTCGGCTCTCTCTATGTATACACAAATCAAATTTTATACGTAGATATTATCATATTAATATCCTTTTCGTGGGTTATATTGTAGTTAATGTGTATATATGTGTATATATCGTATATGTATAGACCCATACACAACGGATTATTGCAGAAGGAGGCACGCCGCACGTTGCGCCACCAGCTTAAATTATGAATGAAACAAAATTTTGGACATAAATCAAAAACAAAACAATTTTAAACAAAATCTAATGGCGCGAGTCCCTAGGATAGAATTCAGCCAAAATAGAGGCTGGAATACGTTTAAGCATCTCCTTGGGGAAGATACGCAGCAGCTGCCAGCCAATGTCCAAGGATTCGAAGACAGTGCGGTTCTCATAGTTGCCCTGGGGGAAATTAAAAAGCAAAAGTCAGCATATTTGTTAATTTTTGTCAATTATTGATTACTCACCTGCGAAATGAAGTTCTTCTCGAACTTAGTCAAGAACTCCAAGTACAGCAAATCATCGGGCGTCAGAGCCTCTTCACCGACCACAGCCTTCATGGCCTGCACATCCTTGCCGATGGCATAACAAGCATACAGCTGATTGGAAACATCGGAGTGATCTTTGCGGGTCATGCCCTCACCAATGGCAGACTTCATCAAACGTGACAGAGATGGCAGCACATTCACTGGAGGATAGATCTGTCTGTTATGGAGCTGACGGTCAACGTAGATCTGACCCTCGGTAATGTAACCAGTTAAATCGGGAATTGGATGGGTAATATCATCGTTAGGCATAGTCAAAATGGGAATCTGTGTAATTGAGCCGTTGCGGCCTTCAACACGACCAGCGCGCTCATAGATGGTGGCCAAATCCGTGTACATGTAACCGGGGAAACCACGACGGCCGGGCACCTCCTCACGGGCAGCAGACACTTCACGCAAAGCCTCAGCATACGAAGACATATCGGTCAAGATAACCAGCACGTGCTTCTCGCACTGGTAGGCCAAGAACTCAGCGGCGGTTAGAGCCAGACGGGGCGTAATAATACGCTCAATGGTTGGATCGTTAGCCAAGTTCAAGAACAGGCACACGTTCTCCATGGAACCGTTCTCCTCGAAATCTTGCTTGAAGAAACGGGCAGTTTCCATGTTCACACCCATAGCGGCGAACACAATGGCAAAGTTATCAGTGTGATCATCAAGTACCGACTTGCCAGGCAGCTTGACCAAACCGGCCTGCCGACAGATCTGCGCAGCGATTTCATTGTGCGGCAGACCAGCAGCAGAGAAGATGGGAATCTTCTGACCACGAGCAATCGAGTTCATCACATCAATAGCAGAGATACCAGTCTGGATCATTTCCTCGGGATAGATACGCGACCAGGGATTGATAGGCTGGCCTTGGATATCCAAAAAGTCTTCGGCCAAAATTGGGGGACCCTTGTCGATGGGCTTGCCAGAGCCGTTAAACACACGACCCAGCATATCCTCAGAAACGGGCGTTCGCAGAATATCGCCGGTGAACTCGCAAAGCGTGTTTTTCGCATCAATACCAGAGGTGCCTTCGAAGACCTGGACAACGGCCTTGGAGCCGCTCACCTCCAGCACCTGGCCAGAACGCACAGTACCATCTGCCAAGCGCAGCTGCACAATCTCAGCAAATTTAGGGAATTTCACCTCATCGAGAATGACCAAGGGACCATTCACACCAGACACCGTCTTGTAAGCTGTTCATGCAAAGACAAACAAAAATAACAACAAGCAATTAAAAATCTTTTCAAATAATGTCCCTTTTTTTATTTAACTATTTTTGTATATTAATTTTTTTATACTAACTATATTTTTATATTAACTATTATTTTAGGTTAAAATAGCGCTCTTCACATGAATGCACAAGTGGTTGCCAATAAGAATCCGATAAGAAAGCAAACGTCAAAAATTCGTAGTGAGTGTTACGGGGTTAAATAGTCAGCTGACTGGCAAACTGGCTTTAAGCAGCTGCTATTTGAAGCACGAGCTGCATAATTGACATAAAAACGATAATGGAAGAATGCGTGAAATGCAATTCAAAATGTTCGTTACATAAAAACAACTCCACCGAAAACAAGTTATCATACATGATAATTCTTGGCCATTTTATAAGATTAGTTTATGCACATATTAGTAACAGAAGTTTAATTTTAAAATAGCTTTTATCATTTTTCAGCAGTTTGTTTCTCTTTTTACTCTTCGCTTGCCCAACCTTTGCTAGTCAGGTGCTCTCTGGGAGCGCGCTTTGAATGGCAATAGCAAACAGCTGAGCTTGATGATCGAGTCATGTGACACTGAAAATTTTCATTAAAAATGAATTTTCAGTTCTTATTGGCATAGATTGAAGTCCTGTTATGTACAGACCATTGAGTATGATACATTTTGGGAATTCACTTGAATGGGTGGGAGTAATAACGTTGCCAAAAACACTATATTGATTTTCTGTTTCGTGTTCTGCTTTCGCAAACGATTCGTACAAACTGTCATGGCGGCCGATTACCCACGGGTTACGGCAATAATACAATTAATAAATGCACAATTCACAAGCGGCACATAATTTGAAAGCAATTGGATACTCACTCAAACGTGGCTGGGAGATGAAGTCCCGGGAAACAGCAAGGACATGCTCCCGTTGTGCTTGTTGGGCGTTCATTTTGCGAAATGAATTTTTTGTTATACGCGATTGCCTCTACCTTGAAAAGTGCACAGCAAATTTCGAGCTGCAAACAAAACAAAACAAACGGTTTCAATTAGATTCCATTAAACAATCAAATTTTCTGATTTAATTTCAATTAAAGTTGGCGTTTCAACATACAATTTTTCCGTTTTAAATAATACTGCGACACACACGCAAAATTTTGGCCTGCGACGTCGTTGCAAGTACGAAGAAAAATCACTCTGACACGGGTCAGGCTGTGTAAAACTTATTGTGACGTCACGTGCCGTCACATGACTTTATGTGTGACCACAATTTTTCAGTATTTTCCAGTATTTTGTTCATCAATCCGATACAGCCCTGAGTTTCATATAGCAACCCTGCGCTGTATTTTTTAGGCACATTTTGGCATTATTGGATTAAGTGTAGAAAGTGTTTTTTATGTACAATTAATTAAATTAAACTAGTTAACACTTGCAATACATCTAAATGTGGCATCGATTGAACTCTGAGTGCGAATAAAACTGAAAGCGAGCGTAGTAATTGAAATTTCACCACAATTACCTAAGCTAAGCCGACATAAAAATTAAAAGAACAACAACTGCAGCAACAGCAGCAGCAAACAAAGAGATAGCGCCAGCAGAGACGAACGACCACGACAACGACAACTACACAACAGTGCGGCCAATACAAAAACTCGTTTCTTGTGTGCGTGTGCGTTTCTCTTCTTTTTATTTGCATTGCAGGCAAAGCGGTCGCTGCGGCATTTCGTGGCAGAGTCTGACCACAAGAGGGGCGTGACTGCGTCTAAAAGTCCGTAAGCAGAACCAGCACAGCAGCAGATTGCAGCATTATGATGGTTGAGTCCGACGGTACCGCCGACGCCACCCGCCGTCTCAATGTTAAGAAACAAACGCTAGACGATGCCTATGCCGTGCCCGCAAATTTCCTTGAAATCGACGTTGTCAATCCGTTAACCACCATGGCGGCGGGCAAGAAGCGCTACACAGACTATGAAGTGCGCATGAGGGTGAGTAATACAATTCCATGTCGGGGCTCCAGCGGGTCACCTACATTTGTATGCAAAATATCAGCGGACAGAGCTTGCACAAAAGTGCCAAAACTGTTGATAAAGTAATCGTGAGTGTGTGCGTAACTGCTCTGGGGCATTTATATGAATATGTGTACTGTGTCTGATACGCCTATAAACTGAGCAATAAATATTAGTCACAACAAAAGTGAGCTAGTATAGATAGTGCCCGACTGTTGGATACCCTGACTGAATTTCTCAATGCTCATTTTACATTTATATATTTATCGACAATGAATGCATATGAAGCACGAACATATGTAATACGATCGGATTCGATTGCGTTGTTTATACAATTTTATAAACATTAATTCCTGGCAACAGACAATTATACCCAACTAGCAGTCCCAGCATGCGTTGCATTGCCCTACCCATATTTCTAGGTAAAATATGATTGAAAGGTATGTTGTTCAGGTTGGGATACACTCTGATTAATTTATTAATCAGATTTTCATTCAAGCACCTTGTGGTAAACGACACGCATTTTCTAGATTGAGGCCACAAACAGTCAAAGATTGGCCCTGTGATTTGTTGATCGTCATGGCGAAGGCATGATGATGATTTCTCGAAGCAATTGCTGAATATCGGTAATGGCCGTATTCCTGTTGACGAAAGGAGTGGCTTGATTTCATTTCCTCAAAATTTTTCGTCTCATCAAAAGATGAGCTTATCAACAAAGTATTTCCGAATATCATTGCTTTCCACAAAAATACTAAATGGTTAAGTGAGCGAGCAATTTTGGCAGCTAAAAATTAAGATGTGGATGACCTTAATTTTATAATTCAAAATAAAATCGTTGGTACTCTGTATTCATTTAAATCTATCGACTGTGTAACAAACGAAGATGAAGCCACTAATTATCCAACTGAATTTTTGAACTCCTTGGATGTGCCTGGTTTACCACCGCACAATTTACAACTGAAGGTTGGCTCGGTAGTTATCATGCTTAGCAATGGAACGCGTTTAGTAATAAGAAAACTGTTGAGCAATGTTATTCACGCGTCGATACTCAAAGGAAAATTTAAAGATGAGGAAGTTCTTATTCCAAGGATTCCGATGATCCCATTCAATGGATTTATCATTTTGATATTAAAGTGATATCCATCGTCTCCTTGCCAAAACTGCGGTATTCCGTAGCCTAATTGCATTATGGGTCCGCCGGGAAAGATTAGATCTTCTAGGACGCTGCATTTTCATTAATAGTAATACTGAATATGCCCTCGCACAAAACCACATAAAATAATCGAGAAATATAAATATAAATTATTTACAAAAATAATGTCGAGAAATACAAATATAAATTATTTACAAAAATAATGTCTGAGAAAAACAAATACATACAACAAAACCTACCTGAACTTTCGAGATATTTTGCTTTTGTCCGTACGCGTATTGTTTTTCAAAATTTTTTTTTTTTAACAAACGTGTTTTTTTATGAATAGTCAGGTTCGCCTGAGGCTGTGCCGTAGACTGACTGACTACATTTGTTTATTTACTTCTACACTATTGTCAAAACTGTCACTGTTACCAAGCCTACTGGGTATAAAAAAATTTGAACATTTGGGGAAAAAACCGCGTTTTTCAAGTATTCGGCAAATTTTTTCAGTATTTTTAAGACCCTATACTATACTCGTTGCGGAGACAAATCCAACAAATCAATAACCATGAAAATTGGTTCAGCCCAAATCAAGTTATAACTCCTGAAACACTTTTATACAACTTTCTTTTATATATATAGATATAAGTAAAACACATTTTCACTACATTTGTTTGTATTAACAATAGGGTATAGCAGCAGGCGTTCTGTGTAGCATTGTGCACAGACGTTCGCTTTGTGTCTGATTTTTGGGTGGCATTAACATATACATACTTGAGTCATACTCTGATATACGGAAGTATGATATGCGGGTTGCAATAAGAGATACAAATAATTTGAGTGCAATTGTATAAAATCAACTTTATATTTAACAATATTTTTACTCTTATGACAGACCAATTTGCCGGTATTTAAAGTAAAGGAATCGAGTGTGCGACGCCGCTACAGCGACTTTGAATGGCTCAGAAACGAACTGGAGCGCGATAGCAAGGTAAGCATGCTGTACGGATGTCTTTGAGTCATATTCATACTAAGTTTTGGTTGATAAAAAACGCAGATTGTGGTGCCGCCATTGCCTGGCAAGGCATGGAAGCGACAGATGCCTTTCCGTGGCGACGAGGGTCTCTTTGACGAGAATTTCATCGAAGAGCGAAGAAAGGGTTTGGAGGCGTTCATCAATAAGATAGCCGGACATCCGTTGGCGCAGAACGAGCGCTGCCTGCATATGTTCCTGCAGGAGAATGTCATCGATAAAAACTATGTGCCCGGCAAGATTCGCAACACATAAGGTCGCTGATCCGTACTCAGGACTGCATTAACAGCAGTAGCAATGCAATGAAGCAAAAGCTCGAAACGAACAAAACTTAAGAATTGAAAATTACGAAAGAAACCAATTAGGCAAAATCAATCCGTGTGTTGTATGTGTGCGTGTGTGTTTAGCCAGTTACGAGTAATAACGAAATAATAGATGTTAAAAAAGAAATTAAAACACCAACTGCTTCTTCAGTTGGGGCGAGCGGATGTGGCTCAGTTAATGTTGAGCGTGTTCCAGCTGAAGTATTGGGAATTTTTATTGCTAAATTAATATGTTTATATGCAATGGTATACATACAATACAAATTATATACTATACAATATATATAATATATATATAAAATATACATACATATTTACCTTATAGTGTACATAATACATACATACATCCATCAAACCAGTATGGACTGGCCGTCGCACCGTCTCATCGCAACGAGTCCCATGGCAGGACAAACGCTCTGTAGGACTTCAGAACTTCTCGAATTCGAGTGCGAGCACATCCCTGCTCCTTCTCCACCTCATCCCACTCCAAAACCTTTAGTTGTTGTATAAAATTTGAATTATTGAGTTAAAATTGCAACAGTAAAGCAAAAAGTTACCCTCCACATCCATGGATTAGTACTATATATATATACTATTTAATTATACAGTTGCAACTGTTGTGCAAATTACTGAATATTTTTGAATTATTTTAGTGAACAATATATGTATTGTATTTCGAATCAACTCAAAATAATTCCAATAATAATACATGTATTTTACTAAAATTTCCAAGAGTGTTTTATTTGTTTTTTGAAAATCTTCTAAGCCTTAGCAATCGACGCAAAGCAATTCGACATGTATTTTTTACAGAGTATATCATAACTTATAATACACTTTACCCCAAAACTAATGCGTAACAATTTTCGCTAATATATTTAAATTTAAAAAACGTGATGTTTCGCAAAGTGTTAGGGTAAGTAATTCTATTTTCGCTTACTTTTCAGATAAGACTCTGACGTAACTAATTTGAGCCGAACCCATTCCAATATTTGTTTAAACGGGTTCTTTAGTTTATCCCGTTAGGAAAGCCCTGTTGTACTATTACATTTTATTTAAACAATTATTTGTATACAGTTTTTGTAGTTATTTATCTATTGATTTATTGCTGCATTTTTAGTTTTCATTCCTTAATTAATGTAAGGTATCAAAACTTATTTTTTAGTTTTCAGATTAATTTCTAAAATTAGTTAATCACCAAATTCATAAATAAATAAACAATTAAGTATTTAAGAAGCCGATCATCAGGTCGGCACGCACACAATGCAACCGTGCGTGCCGGCTCAGTCATTGTGCGCAGGGCTGCAACGTTGTGATGTGCGAGAGGGATAGTTATAGTATAGTATTGTCATAAGTGCATGTGTGAATAGGGTTGTCATGTATGTGTGTGCTTTTTTTGTTTTTTTATTTTTGGCATGGACCCTGCGGATTCTCCTACGAAAACGCAAGACAGCGATGACGAAAATTACAATCTACTCTGTCAGGCCCATGAACAGTTCAACAAGTAAGCGCCCGCACAATTTTGAAAACTATATATTCACAGACGTAACATATTTCTCGCCCAACAGTCGGGAGTATGACCGATGCCTGGAGCTGTTACAGCAGCTGGAGACGAAAGGTGAGAGCAGCGGCCTTATACTGCGTCACAATCGGGCGGTGGTGAACTACTATAAAACTGGTTGCCTGCAACACCAGACGCTGCTCCATGAGCTCGAAAAGCTGGATAATGACCAACCGGCGCCTGGCGAGCCGACTGCGCCGCTTGCACTAAAGAATGTCGGCAGCGCCCTTACCGTGGCACGCTACAACAAAGCGGTCATATATTTTCATCGGCATATGTATGGCACGGCACTGGATAGGCTAGCGCCACTTGTAACCAGGCTGGAGGCGCTGGAAAAGCAAATGGCTGCGCTTGTTGCCACGTTGCAGCTGCAACTGCTGTTGGCCACCAATCAGCTAAATCGCGCTGAAGCATTTCTCGACTATTTGCAGTATAAATTGAATCTAGTGGCTAGTGCACCCGGCGCAAGTCCCAGCAGCAGCCTGGAGGAGCCGACAACAACTACAGCTGCAACCGCGACTGCCTCTGCTGCTGCAGCAGCTGCTGCTTCCTCAACAGCGTCCACAGCTGTGGCGAGCGCAACACCAATTTTAGATAGTAGTGTCACGAGAGCTGCTGGCGAAAACGGTAGCATTCTCCGGCTATTGCAGTTGCTAACGCATGTGCTTAATCGCAAGCCTGTGGTAATAACCGAGGATGGGACGCCAGAGATTGCGGCGCTGAAGGCGCAGCAGTATTACATCATGAAGGACTTTCAGATGGCCGCTAAACAGCTGATGCGCATCAACGATGACTGCACCCAGGCCGGGTAAGTTAGAATAGTCATTGGGTTAGATCACTTTAGCTAATGACATTATTTTTTCTTTTGTTAGCACTGTCACGCCGCAGCTGAGCACGTGCATCGCCAACAATATGGGAGTTATCCATTTGCGTGTCCGGCATTATGCAATCGCGGCAAAATTCTTTCAGAATGCTCTGCGCTTCGATCAGCAGCTAACATCGAATTTACGGCAATGCTCGCTGCAAACGATGGGATTGGCACGATCGTGTGAGATCATGTACAATTTGGGCATCGCCATGTTGCATCTGCGTAGACCCAAAGAGGCGTTTCAGTGCTTCCTGGTGCCAGTCAAGCAGTACCATAGTAATCCACGTCTTTGGTATCGAATGGCCGAAGCCTGCATTATGGAGCATGAAGCGGTAAGCAACAATGCCTTATTCATTTCCATTTCCCTGCTCATATTAGTAAATTTTTAGCAAAAACTACCTGGAAAGGATCGTCACACAATAGACAGTGGCTTAAACTCATCGGGATCTAAGCCATACGGGTGAGTAGCAAAAGATTAGCTTTGTGAAAGCGAATGGAAATATTGTATTTCTCTTGCTTTTCTCCGCAGAGCGCACTCCACTGCGGTGCCGGAGCCAACACTTGAATTTGCAGCTCTATGCCTGCGAAACGCTCTCACCCTATCTCTGCAATACAAGGCCAGTTTTTATATGGCTGCCTCGCCTGACGAAACCCTGGATCCGAAAGACTCGTCACAGCAGCTATGGAGTCAAACACAGGACAATAACTTTTGCAACCCATCGAAGCCGATTAGCTTAGAATCAATGGAAAACATGTTGGATGCCATTTATGCGGCGCACAGCTTTGTGTCTTTGCGCCTGGGTGATCACGTCACCGCACTGGAAATGGCCAAGCATCTGCTGCAGAGCGAGCGTCTCTCCGACGCACACAAGTATGTCCATCTGCTACGAATGTGGTAGACACTTTAATATTAATTTATTCAAAATACAGATTGCTGGGCCACATGTATGCGGGCGAGGCTTTAATGATGATGGACAAATCCGGAGAGGCGCGTGACCATCTGGAGCCAACTTTTGTGAATTCGTTAAATGCTCTCGATCTGGAGACACGTGACTGGCAACTAAAGTCCCTCGATGCTGCCCAAAATGTTGTCCGATACAATTTGGCCGTTACTTTCGCCTTGCAGAACGATTTCCAGGCAGCCAAAAGTCTGCTGGGTACGCTGACCCATCCAATTGTAAGCAAAAAAGCGTTGACTCTGCATCGTTACATCGAGCTCAAGATAAGCGCCACTGCACTCCATTAGACAACAGATGATGTAAATAACGTAGACGGATTCAATAAACAAATCAATGCGGAATGTAAATATAAAAACCACTAACAGACAACTGTTAATATATCCTTAATGTCATTGAATTAAATATTGTAAATTTATTTGCTGTGCAACAAAACAAACTGTGTTTCATTTTTAAATTAAAAATTTTAATACCAATTTAAGATTTATTGAAACTATGTCTATGAAAAATCAATAAGTTCCTAACTGCCATTCGGAAGCATTTAATTCTAGTTTTAGTTCAAAGACTTCAACTCGAAACTATAAATAATATATTTATTAATCAGTACGTATATCCGCAGGTAATATCTTACAAAGAATCAACCATGGATTCAATATATATTCTTAGCTAAGTATTTGGCACTGGTAGAAATTGTGGCTGAAGGTCCCTGGCATATAACACACTATGGCCACGATTCTGTTAGCAGAGTTAAGTGATATGATTTTGAGAGGAAATCGGAGTCGAAATCGTAATATATTTAAGCGAACCTCTGTACTCTCATATCACTCGACTCTTGTAGCACAGAACAACTTTCATTTTGTAGGACTTTTTGATCAACGCCTGCGGCGCTGCTCATATCGATTCATGGATAGCACAATGTTGTCGAAGATGTATTCGCGTACACCCAGACCGCAGATAAAGTCAAAATGATTCCAGCGCTTCCAGGGTACCTTGTAGACGGCCTCGACGTTGGGCAGACGCGCGACCAGACGCCAGATATCCGCTGGCGCCACAATATAGTCGTTCTCCGCAAAGAAAATTGTGACCGGCGTCTTCACATTTTCCAGTACATACTCCGGCGGCTCCAGCTGCTGATAGTGCAGCCAGTTGAGTTCCGGGCCGTAGTCGTATTGTCGAAATTTGGTAGACACGTATCCCTGAAAATAGTGCATCAGCTGCTTCACGGAACCACCCGCCGGAAAGTTGGCCATCAGATCCGGCAGCAGCGTCTTGTTGAGGAAGCGCGTATCATAGCCAACCGCTGGCCAGAGCCGGGTGATGCATACCAAAGGTTTCTCATTCTCCAGACAGGTCATCGAGAGAAACTTCTTAAAGAACTTGTTCGTTGAGAACATCTCCACGCCCTCGAGGATCTTGGAGATGTAGTTGCGCGTGCCCAAGATCGGTCCGATAATTTTCGCCAAGCCACTTTGCGTATTGTCCACATAGGCAACCGGAGCCAGCAGCGTGGCCGTCTTGAAGACCGCATTGTACTGGGGCAGCATTGAGTTGAGCACTAGGAACACTGTGCCGCCCTGCGAGATGCCCACGAAATGCATCCGCGAGACCCCGCTAGTGCGCAGCACATGGTCAATCTGGGCGGGCATATCGTAGACGCTCATCTCGTGCCAGCTAAAGTTCCAGAACTCACGATCAGTCGTGTTGAGCCACAGATTGTGGCGACAATAGATGTTGCCGCGATTATTGCCCAGCCACACATCGTAGCCAGCGCGCCACAGCAAATAGGCCAGCGAGTCCTCCCGTCCGTTGAGCAGCCACCTGCAAATGGACAGCTGCAGATATCAGTTACCAGGTCAAGCGGAAGACCTGCCACGCATACGCACACATCCGACGAGGCATAGAGGCCGGAGAGCAAGAATACCACAGGGCGTCGCAGTACCGTGTAGAACGTTCCATTCGCATCCAGCTGGACTTGGGGTATGCGATGCAGGGTCAGCACATATCCATCCTTAGTTATTACCCTGTGCTGCTCCACATTGTAGCCATCGTGCTGTATGCGGCGCACCTGCAACGAGCACAAAAACCGAGCAAACATTGGCAGGAAGTCACACTCAGGTATTTACTTGGCTAACAAAAATATTAACACACACTCATACACACACACACACGCGTGCAGTTGGCACATTTATTGCTTGACATTTGGAGGCCAAGCGACGCGTGCGTTGTGACATTCAAGTAATTAGGAATTCCAGTGGCGCGCGCACGTCACAAAGCTTGGAACGGTCTCTCCACCCCAGGCAGAGCTGGTGCCCGCACACCTACCGCATCTGTGATAATAATTTCGCGCGAATGCCTTATGGTGGCCAGCACCTGGCGCAGCAGCAGAGCCACCATGACGAAATCCAGGCCCAGACGCAGCAATCTCATGGCAGCTGGCAGGATGGCGATTGCATGAAAGCTGGATTAAGTAATAATATTAACCGTTTAGTCCGAACCGGTTCGCTATCGATCGAAAATGAAAGCTGACACGCGTTTCTTTGCCAGAGCCAAAAGGATCGAGCGCACACAATGAAAGAAGAAAGTGCCGCCGGAGCTTTCAAAAACAACGGCCGAGGCACAGAGACCAGCGCCAAGAAGCAGTCGCAATATGTTCGCATGAATGGATATGAATGAAAATTGCAATCAAAGTGCCCTCGTCGTCGTCGCCGTCGTCGTCGTTGTCGTCGTCGTCGTCGTCGTCGCGATCACGATCGTGGCCAGCGCTCGCTGCTAACGTTCGATTCGAATGTGTTTTATCGACTGTGCACGCGTTTGCGGCTTTGGGCCTCACCGAGCGACAATCATCGAGTCGCAGGGCTTGTTACTCACGCCGCTCCAAGCTCCAATCGGCTGAGCTACTGAGCGCACTCAGCAAGCCAGCCAGCCAGCCAGCCAACCAGGCAGGCAGGCAGTTAGCCAGCCAGCCACCTGCATGTCGTGTGCCTTACCTGTGGGCCCAAGCTGCGGCGCATCCGGACGCCACTACCTTCAAGTGAGCGTCAGTTTTCTACACTGCGCTTAATACTTGTAGCCAATTGACCACCCCTTCTCTTCAAACTTTGCCCCCCGCCTCTTCCCGTCCTCCTTTTCACCTGTGCTTCACCCAATGACTTGGCAAAATGCCATGGTAGTTTTTTAATTATAGCAGCCCACTACTGAAAGAGAGCCTATGACCATAAATAAAAACTGTTAACGCTTCAATTACAGTGCTTTAAAATAAAATAAGTGCTACACTGCAAGAATCTGTTATATGTATTTTGATAATATTTTTATTTTTATTATTAAAATTTTTTATTTTTATTTTATAACTATTTTTAATATTTAAGTATGTGTTTTTCTATTTTATATTTATTTATTTTTTTTTTAATTTTAATTTTTAGAAATTTATTTATTAAACATTATTATTACATATTAAACATATCTATATAATATTTATTTTTATAAATATTTATATTAATTTTAATTTTAATTTTTATAAATTTAATTATTTAAATATTCATGTAAAATGTATAAATATTTTTAATAAATATGTATATTTATTTTTTTTTTATTTTATAATTATTTCAAAAAATATTTATATTTTATAATAAAAATTATATTTAAATATAAGTTTGTGTAATTTGAATATTTTGTTTAAAATTTGTTCCCTTAGTTCTCGAAAGTAAAATTAAGTTCTTAGATTTCGCAAACTACTACAAGTGAGATCCAAAGTGATAAATCTCTAAATACATTTTATTTAATGGTTAATTAAATATATTTTTTAATATTTTTTCTAAATAATCAACAAAGAATTTAGTTTAAGGATTTATGCATTTTATGAACATGTTTTAAATTCAATTTTATGAAGTTGTATAAATTAAATTTTTATTTATTTTGAAACATTACAATACTTTGCCAAGCAATTGCAATAATTTTCATAATAATTCAGTTATTATTTGTTATTCAATATCATAATATTATTCATTTAGCTGCTTTGATGAGCCGACAAGGGAAGCTCCAACGTTGCAGTATGGGAAAATTTGATGAAAATTCCATTCAATATATGTATGTATATGCCGTGTATGTATGTCTTAGCACACACCTTGCATATTTTGTGCGCATGCAAGAAATTTTTGGCGCAGTGTATTCATTTTTTTTGGGAGCTACTTACATATTTGTTTTTGTTTTATTTTTATTTTTATTTTTTTTGTCGTCTTGAGTTGGCGCGGCTTCCACCACGTCCCATTGTCGTCTCCACCACCGCCTCCGCCACCGACTCCGTTATTTTCGCTGAATTGCAATAACCTGTTGCCTAATATAAGCGCTGATCGCAGTGGCTCAGTTCCAGCTTCGCCGACTGCGCCGTGGCAGCGGCAGAGCGTCTGCTTATTTAGGATCTTTGCTCTGCCAGCCCGCCAGCCCATGCCCAGATTTCTACGGCTACTCATACGTGTGTGTGTGTGTGTGTGTATGTGTGTGCTTAAATACTTGAAAACAATTGACTGACAGCACGTCCCACGTGCTCCGCCGTCGTCATCAACATCACACACAGCAGTTGGCTGAAAAGCTTTCATTACGGATAGCTTGTTTGTCTATATGGCTTTTTAATAACGCATCAACAAGTTGGCAAGGGGTTGTAAAATGTTGTGCACACACTCATACACACTCTCTCGCGTACGAGTGTGGGCAATTCAACTCAATTTCGATTTCATTTACCGGTCAAATTCACCGACCAACCTACTGGCCCACAGCTGACCTCTAAAGTGACTATCTGTCTGGCCGTTTGGCTGTCTGTCTGTCTGTCTGGCTGGTCATACATTCACGTACGATAAATATGGTATGTATTTTACATTGCATTGGGCAAGCCCACAGCCCAGTGTCTGGTTTTTTTTTTTTTTTTTGCCTTTTGTTTTTTGGCGTTAAAACAGTTTACGCTAATTTAAATATTGTGACACATCCGTTAAGTTTGACGCGTGCTGCCAGCGTTCGAGTCAGTAAACAGTTGACAACAAGCTTTGACAATTAAACCAGCGAGTGCCGGTAATTAAAAGGGATTGAGGCCACGGGCATAGCTCGTCTCAGACTCCGTCAAGCGAGGCGCCGGCATTGACTCAAGCTCCAACCAGTTATCACCTCGTTAGCTTTCTTTCGTTTGCCGCCTAATGGATTCTATGTAATAGGCACTTGCACTCCCATACCTCACCCGATTGCCCAACATACATACATACATATTTGCTTGGCTCCTCCTCCCTATGATAGGCACATATTAACTCGCACGTGTGATAATTATATAATGTAACCTGGCCCGTTCGGGCCACTTTCATTCACTGCCTGATGAGGGGCATTTGGCTTTATGTTTACAGCCTTATTAAAAATCCATTTAAATTTTATTTTTAAGGTAGGTTTGCTTTTATCAGATCATTAAATTACATCTCTGGCCGCTTTGTATAGATTAAAAGCCAATTGAACCATAACTTGACTAAGAGTTCAGTTTATTGTGCTCATCATTTCAATTTAAAATTACAAAATTAGCTATGCAATTTTAGATATGTATATCAGGGGGAATATTCCCTATCTCTGAAACTCGCTCAACTAGATCATATAGAAATCTTAATCTAAGTGAAATATTTAAATTAAATTAAATTTCTCGATACGCGTCTTATTTATTTTGGGGTCTATGTAAAGACAGGGTAATGAAAGACTTGGATGTGCTTTCGCTTTTTAATTGATGTGGTGGACTGCCGTTTTGTAAGCTTTGCTTTGAACTTGAAACTCGAAATTCGTAAACCGAAACTCGAAATGGTGTACATCTGCATAATGTACGCGCACACAGCCCAAAATATCGGCCGCAAATCAAAGGCTAAATCAACTTTTCTTTTCCCTGGGACAATGAGTTGACATTTCACTTTTCACAGCGAGTGCTCTTGCTGTCTGATAAACTTCAACATTTCTCGGTTTTTTTTTTTTTTTTTCAATATTTATTTTGGTCATTTTCAGCTGAAGACTATACGATTCGAGTCGGGCTCTATGCATTGCATTTCCGGCCAGGGTTAGCCCTTCTACTCGGTTATCGCATCAGCACCAGCCAAAGAGCTGCCTCTCTATATATGTAAGTATATACATACATACATTTACATATGTAAGAGTAACTGCATTTATATACACATACATACATACATAATCCGATGCAGCTTATCAGCTGCAGCAAGGGCAACCGGGGCAATATAGTTGCCGCCGGGTCATAAAACGAAAGTGATTGATGCCGCTTGGGAAAAGAGCCGATCGAGGCCTTGGCTGCAGCCAAATAATCAGCAAAATGGCTAAGCACAGCGCTAATCTGGCGCTAATTGTTTCTTAATGTGTTTATGAGTCCAAACCCAAGTCAAGTAGCAAGACCAGGTAGCTGGCTGGCCATTGCCAAGAACCATTTAACTGTTGCCCATCTTGGCCGGCTCGTTCGCGACTCTAATTACAATTTTATACAGCTTGAGGTATTTTCCGCATCGGTCTGAGTCATAAGGCACGGCAATGGCACAGCTCGCTGTCTAGCTGAGCAATTGCCGATCGTAAAATGCTGTGAGCACTGCGACAAGCAAAAAGTAAACAACAATAAAAAATGAAAAAAAGCAACAACAACTACTACTACTGCAACAACAACGACAACTCGCGCCTGCCACCGCCGTCGCCATAGACAACAACAAAAGGAACACTGGAAGGTTTAGGAGGAAGTGGCCAACGGTCGACAGTCGTTTCCAGCTCCGTCTCATCGTCATGACTAAGGAAAACCAATTGATTCCTTCCTGTTGCTTGACTGTGCTGCAACAAGCGATCTACAAGAAAGAAAGGAAAGAAGAAAACAAAAGAAAAAAAAAAAACGCACACGAAATCTAAATATTTAACGACTAAATTGAATCTGAAGGCGCGCTCACATTAGTCAAATTTTTACATGCCCGGACTTACCTGCTGCCGCCATAATCAATAAAACATAAACAGTGGGCCGACAAGTTGTGTCGAGTCGAGTTAAGTCGAGGCAGAAGCAGAGGCTCCCGACTGCGACTGCGGCTGCGACTGCGAGTCCCCGAGTCCCCGAGACCCATTGAACTGGCCGCATCACGTAACGGCGAATGTTACCACACACACACACAAAAGAAAAGAAAAGAAAAACACATAACTACAACAAATGTATGTAAATATATTTTTGAATACACTGGAATTAAACTAAGAACTTTCTATTATGCTGGCAAGATGTTGGCATTATTAAATAATTATTAAATAATTTATAAAACTTAAGATATTACAATAAATCTATATTTATTATTTAAATATTTGTGTATATTCTTATTCTTTAATTAAATTTGTAATATTTTAATTATTAATATATAATTAATTAATTAATATATAATCTTTTTTTATTATTTATTCCATAACATTTAATGTTTTTTTTTTTACCCTAAACACATTAAAAATGAAAAAATCAGGGTATGCTGTTTTATTTAAATTTATTTAATTAAAGAACTTTTTAAAAATTATTTTTTTATTATTATTATTTTAATATGTGTTATATTATTTTTTTTTTTAAGTATTTAAATTTAATGTTAAAAATATTGACCATGTTTATTTAAAAAACCCAAATTTATTTATTTTTCACCATAAATTTGGGTTATTTAAAAATTGTTAAGCAATTTATAAATACATATATGCTTGCATTTCAATTAATTTTTTTTTCTTCAAGTGTATTTGAGTATATGTGAATAGTTCCATACATTTCGTCGTCAACGTCATCGTCTTTGTCGTCATTGTCGACAGCTTATCGAGAAGTTTCGTTTGGCCATTCTGTCCGTCCAGCCAGTCAGTCATTCAGTCAATCAGTCAGTCAGTCAACTTGCACTGAAAGACCCCCATGGACCGCAGCTTGCAGGCGAGTTGAGCGTACTTGAGCCACCGTTGGGTTGGTTGGCTTCGTCGCTTTGTTGGGTCTGAGCAGATCATTGATAGAGGTTCGAGCTGGAATTACTTGGGATGGGAGTGCAATCTATAGTTCATCTATTTATGTGCATGTCATTTATTATACATTCAATTACGATGCTTGCACGTGCCAGATTTTGACCTCTAATGTAATTGGAAAATTTTCAAAAATTGTTTTCAACATTTACATATGAATGATATGTATTAAATTTAACAAACCCATAATCGGACATCTGCCAGTTATGTGAAATGTGGTTTATGCGATGTTTGTCATATTGTGGTTGCAGTTGTCATGTTGTTAACCACTGAGTAATCTTGCTTGATGATCCAAGTGGACTCACAACAAAACTATCTTGTGGTTATCTGCTGAATGAGGGTTATATTCTCAAATTTTACAATTTCAAAATATTTATAATTCCTTCAATACAATCGGAAATAATTATATATTCATAGCTTCTGAATTCATTCTATGCATAATAAGAATGAATAGATTATTGCTAGAATAATCTTACATTCAAATTATTTATTTCACAATTTAAAAATATGTATATATCTATTCATAATGTGGTTAAAGTCTGAATTCAATGGAAACCTATTTCAATGGCAAATGGGCAGACAAATAGTAGTTAGATTTGCTTTTATTGTGCCATTCATACGTTTATGTGGAGCACACTTTAATGCCTTTCACATTTAATGACATTATTAACATATTCTCCACAAGGGCACAAAAATAGCACTGTGCTAGATAATAATAATAATAATACAAAAATTATTTTGAAAGTTTATGTAATGCCAGGTCAAAGAGCATTAAATAAAATGTAGTTAAGGCGAATAAATAGGTTCAATCAATTTGAATTAACAGATATCGCACAACGTCACATTACGCTTTGAATACAGAGTAAATATATACACATATGCATTTAAATATGTGTATGTATGTATGTACATATATGTATGTATTTGTATGCTACTCGAATGTACCTTGTAGCTGCTGCCGTTTATCGTTCCATTCCTGGTTCATTGCGTGCTACAGCTGATGCTCAATGCGGTGGCTGGCCCGAAGCTGTTTCTTCCATTGTTCCTGCTCTCCTTTGTATGGAGGGGTTTTGTATTGTGCCCAATAAACAATACAAGTAGTGCGAAGAGGCTGCGGCGATAGACTGAAACAGCGGCTCGACGACCCAAGTGTCCAGCACGAAGTGCGTAACAGCGAATTGGCTACCTACGAAACTGAAGAGGCTTTCATCATGACGATGATGATGATGATGATGTAAAGTATATCTGCTTGAGCCCAGCAAATATGTTCGTACACGCATTGGCTTACCCCACGCAGAAGCTTGATCAGAGGGGTTCAAAGAGTTCTATGGCGCTTACAGGCACTTATCAGACCAACACAAGCTAAACACACACACACACACACACACACACACTCATACACACATGTGCACACACAGTAGGCCCACTCAGAAGCCGCATGCCTGCCTCTGCCCTATTATTATCCAAAAGCAAATAAATGCAAGGCAGCTTCGTCCAAATGGTCGCATGTTGATGGATCTGCCAGGCAGACAGACGGGTATAGGGGCCAACAACAGGCAGCCGGCTGACGGCAGCGACAGAGGCAGCGGCTGCAGCAGAGACAGAGGCAATGGCAGTGGCAGAGCCATAACCAGAGGCCGAGGCACAGACAGAGAGAGAGAGAGAGAGAGATACAGATACAGAGACAGCGACCTACACGACAACGTCAGCGTCATCAATAAACGACGGACTCTTGTGTGTGGTGTGTGGTGTGCATTGCCTGGCAGCAGCACAGAGCACAGGCAGAGGCAACAAAATTCCAGAGCGCACGCGTTCTCAACTTTAGTTCTTTGTGAGTGGCCAACGCGTTCGGTTCGCTGCTTGGCCTGAGTCCAAGTCGAAGTCGAAGTTGAAGTTGAAGTTGAAATTGAAGTTGAAGAGAACGTGAAAGTGACAGCTGAATACGAAGAAGTGGGAAAGAACAGAAAGAATCTTTCTCTCTCTCTCTCTCGCTCACTGTCTGATATTAAAACTACTACTATACAAGTGTGCGTGTCGTCGATCGGTGTTTGGGCCAGTTTTATTCGGACGAACGCTGCAACAAGAAACGACAGAATAATCAATCACTCATTCAACATGGCCATTTCGGAGAGCCATCCACTGGACAGCTGCAAAGCCGTTCCTGGCAGATGCTACAACAGGAACAGGCCACATGCCCCCGCCGCACATGCGTCGTCTCAGCTGCTCTCGCTGTCGCTGCTCTTTATGATGCTGGCTGCGATGCCCGCTTCGTGCTTGGCACTGACTTGTAAGTACTCGTATCAGATACGCCAACTGCATCAGCTGCGGCTGCAGCTCAGCTCGGCAGCAGCTACTTCATCTTCGTCGTCATTATGATGGTTGGCGTAATAAACTTGCTGTTGTAGTTGTTAGAGCTTGTTGTTGTTATCGCTGGAATCGCTATTGGCCTTTGACTTATTTAGCTGCAGTAGCAGCCGCAGCAGCCGCAGCAGCCACATCATTGGCATTTTCCTCCTTTTGGCTTTGGTTGCTGGCATAATTCAAAAGAGTCGCGTTCGTGTAATTATGCCACGGAAGAGGCGCCGCCAAAGCCACAGCAAAACTCCAATAGCTTTCGGGTGTCATATAAAAGGCCCCTTGGTAACCGCAACCCGAACCAATCCAATCCAATCGAATCGAATCCAATCCCTACGCCCCAGCACCGTGCGAAAGTTCAATAATGTTTAGTAACAGGGCAAGTGAGACGAGTTCAAGTTGTGCGATAAAACTCAGATAAGCGGAGCCGTTCAGATAATTGAGTTTGATTAGCTTCATGGCAGGGAAGGGGTCATGCCATAACTGAAAACTAAATACTTAGAAAGCACAAAATTTAATGATGATAATGATGATGTATAATATTTAGCTTTTCACATTTCACATTTAGATTGCTCGCCTTTAATGTGGGCATCTAAAATAACCACACAATACAAAAGAAAGCAGAGCCATTGTATATATTGTAGAAGCTTCTGGCAGCGCACAGCTCGAACAATGGAATCAA
This sequence comes from Drosophila aldrichi, assembly GCA_035045965.1. Taxonomy (NCBI): domain Eukaryota; kingdom Metazoa; phylum Arthropoda; class Insecta; order Diptera; family Drosophilidae; genus Drosophila; species Drosophila aldrichi. The sequence continues at coordinate 1,655,873 of JAWNOM010000521.1, forward strand.
ACGCAATAAAACGATTTAGCTGCTAACCGCACTCTCAAAGGACAGATGTCTATGAACTCATGTATGAGCAGCTCTCTCTCTATATATGTATATAAATATGAATATGATTAGATTATGCATATTTGTCAGTGAAAAATTACTAATAGGAATTGTACTTTCCTCTTTATTTATTACTCAGCATGATCTTCAGCTAAGGTCAGGCTATATTTCTGCTGGTATCCTTGTTAATCAGTCATCAGCCTACATACATACACAAACATATATGTATGTGTGTATGTACATGTAATTAATTTCATATACTTACTTGCATATTGCGGAAGTTAAGCGCAGTTACAGATATGCTTCTATATTGATATGCGGCTTGCAAAGCGAAATTTTTGCATCGCATTTCCGCTGGCATGCTTAAAAATTATCATCAATACAAAAACTAACGGCATTTCAACGGACCTAAAAAAAATCCCGAAAACTTGATATATTCAGCTCTTATACGATACGATTTCCGGTTCCTTATTTGTTACGCTTCAGCCTGAGATCTTAAGAAGCAATCATTAACAACATTCTAGCTCAGTTCTTATAATTTTGTTTAGTTAATATTTAATTCTTAAGCTTCTTTTAAGCTTCTTTATTTCAGAAATATTTCCATCATTAAAAATTAGAGTCTGAGTCTTATGCATTTTGAATTTATAATTTGTAGAATAGAGAAGTAAAAACTAAAGAATTTTTACTTCCAAAACTTTCCATTAGAATTTTCGTCTTAAGGGACTATCATAAAATTTAGAGCACAGGCTTATATATTAAGCTTTTATGTATTCAGAATTTAAAAGCTTATGAAAATAGAGCTCAACATATTTTTTTTGTATTTATACTGAATTCTAGACATTTTTCATTATCCAGAAAGCGAGCCGAAAATAAAGTTTGTTAGCCAAATAATAATGAATGTCATCTATAATTAAATGATTTATGCAAACTGTTTAGGAGACAGGATATTTCTATGTAGTATTCGTTTTTACACATTTCAACAGTGAAACATACATATGTATGTACGAGTGTTTTCCCACCTATAAAACATGCCACACAACATGAGGCCATCTCAATGCGTCCACAAAGATAATTTTTAACACACATACACACATATATATGTGTATATATATACATTTATAAAAGACTAGACTGTAACAGGCAGATGACACTGCTCCGGTTTAGGCAACTGCAGCAGCCGCTGCAGCCGCATCAGCGGGCGGTGCAGCAGGCAAAGAAAACTGAGTCGAAAATCGATTTCTTTTATTTTGTGTAAATGCCATTTCATTTGGATGCTGTTGTGTCTTTGTTTTTGTTTGTGCCGCATGGTTTGTCCCATTTTAAGACATTTAGACACTTGGTCGCTGCCGCTGCTCGTTCTTGTTATTTTTGTTACGAGGCGTTCCCAAAGGGATTGGAGTGGATCTGAATGTGGCAGAGAAATGGTCATTGAGCCCAACGTAGATGCGTATCTCGTGCAGGGTAGTAGATAACTAATTTTCAATTTCCACGAATGCAGTTGCATCCATGTGAAGCATGACTGTGTGTGTGTGTGTCTGTGTGTGTGTGCGTCGGGGAAGAACAATCGAATCATAAATAAAGCAGCTACTTTGGGCGACTGCCTGTTGGATGGGGCGGTCTGCCGAGTCTCGTTGGTTTGTTTATTGTGTTACTAATTTGGGATTCCTCGATTTTTTTTTTTCTGTTTGTCTATGGTTGTTGTTGTCATATGTGTGTGTTTGGAATTTTAATCACTGCATCGCGGACAATTGGACGCATTTTGAATTATGAGGCGCGGGCGTTTTTCTGGACTTGAATTTGGGTTGCTCGTGACGTCGATATGGACATGGACATACATATGCATCTAGATAGGTACTGCACCGGCATGGGGAACGTCAGCCGAACATTTTCTGAATGGAAATGTGTGAGAAAATGTGAGCTGCTGATGACGGCGATTATAGCTCTATGGATGCATACAAATGTATATATATGTATGTACATATATACATATTTATATATATTTAAGTGCATATGTATTTGTCTGAATGGATTGGGTTGGGTTGTCGTGGCCATAAAATGATAATTGACGCGCGTTTGTGATGGCAGTTATATTAGTTTACGATTTGGTTAAATGGCATGTTTATCAAGTTTGTAGCGTCTTAGCTATTAATGAAATGTCTATGAGAATGCATCTCGTGCATTTCTATTATTTATAATATTTTTGTTGTTGAATCTTGAATTGATTGGAGCAGGGAGAAAGTTGAGCTGGTGAAATGCAGTTCTTAATGCTTTTCCAATATGAATTTATTATGATAACGTATTAATTATACCAATCAAGATCACACAGCAAATATTAGCTAGATTTATTTATTTATTTTCCACTTAACTTTTAGCCGAGTCAACAACCCAGCTGACTGTTGACATTGATGAAGTCACCACGGCAAACCCACCACTGCCGCCGACGAGCGTAACCAATGCTGATCCCCAACCGACAGTTGTTGTTGCTGTCAACGAGACGAGCGTTCGGCTCGAGGCCGAAGAGGCTGCTGCCGCTGCTGCTGCTGCTGCTGCTGCTGCGGTTGCTGCTGAAGTGGACGATGATGTTGAACATAACGGCTTTGTTGCGCTTGGTGGCGAAGGCCTGGAGCAGGGCATACGCAATGCGGTGAAGAGTGAGGTGGAGTCGGAAATCGAGGCAGACTCCTCTGTTCTCGTGGCAACCATACAGGTTAACAATGAAAAAAGTGACCAGAAAGTAACAAGAAACAACAATGAGCAAACAGGTGGGTTTACTTTTAAAAATGAAACACAAGCAAACAAGTACTAAATGGCTACTTTATTTCAGAAGCAGCTCAAGGTGTACGTGAGCCAAAAACTCTAGATGCTGAAGCCAACGAAACCCCTGTGCCAGTTGAAGAGGCTAAACAGATTGAAAATGTTGAGCAGCCCGCAAAGGAAGAGATAGCAGTTGAGGCTGAGCAAGTTAAGGGAGAGAAAACACCAGAGACCGAAAATGAACCGAAAAAGAAAGAAAATGAGCAAACACTAGCAGAGAAACAGCCTGAAATAGCTGAGTCAACCACGCCAAAGGTAGCGATTGAGAGCGATTTGGTGGGATCTGAGAGCAGACCGTTGCCCAGTGTAACCAGCGATCTGGTGGCCGTCATTTTTGATGAGAATCGTGCAATTACGGAGCAGCCCATAACAGAAACAAATCTGTTAGCCTTAGAAAAGGAACACGAAGTATTGCTTAAGGTGGTGCCAACACCGGCACCCACATTTGAAGTGCCCAAGCATCAGGTGACCAAAAAACAAGGTGTTGACGATTTGTTGCCCATCGATATTACCAAAGTAAATGAGGAAACACAGGAGGAGCCACAGGCAGCAGTAGAAGTAAAAGAAGATATTCAAACACCGAAGCCTGAATCACTTGATAATACTAAAGATGAGCAAAATGTGGATAATACATCGGAGGCACCAGTTCAATCAGTTCCTTCAGTTGAGTCAAATCAATCAATTCAAGCAGTTCAGCCAGTTCAACAAGTTCAACCAGTTCAGTCAGTCAAATCAGCAGTTGAATCCGTTGAATTAAAAGAATCAGTTCAGTCAATTCCATCAGTTCAACCAGTTCAATCAGCTCAATCGGTTCAACCTGTTCAATCAGTTGAATCAAATCAATCAATTGAACCAGCTCAATCAGTTCAACCAGTGCAATCAGTTGAAGTTGCTCAGCATGCAGAACCTGTTCGAAATGACGTTGAACGCGAAGGCAAAGAATTAAATGTACAATCTGCATCACCAATCACTGTTCAGCCAGTTCATGTGGTATCAACGGAGCCAGCAGTTCAGAAATCAGTTGAGGAATCAGTTCAAGAGTCGTCTGAGGAATCGGTTGAAGAATCAGTTGAAGATTCTGTCGAGCCAACGGAAGCTAACAAAGATCATCCGGCTGCCGCTGAAGTAAAACCGGAGGTTGAGCAACCGACCGTTGTAGCAGTTGAGGCCAGCTCTCCAGAATCCGTGCAACCAAGTGAGCCCAGCTCAACGGCCTCGCCAGCCGAAGCTAAAGCTGAAGCAAGTGATGATTCTGCCGAAGATGAGAGCGGAGAGGAGAACGAGACAGAGAAAATTGAAACAAAAACAGAAAGCATCGTTGTCGAGCCAGTTGAAAAGGACACATCCGAGGAATCTGAAGAGCAGTCGGAAGAGGAGCCAAAGGCCAAGGCAGAAGACAGCACAGCAACGCCTCTCGTCTCGTATCCGCCACACAATGCGGGTCAGACATTTGATAGCAATTTGGCCGACGAGCGCAGCGCTCACCTCTCACTGGCATCCAGCAGCCGCTCCACTCTAATCATTGCTCTCTGCTCTGGCACCGCCGTCTTATTCATTGTCATCTCGTTGGTCATATTTGTGTTGTCTTTCCAACGTCAACATGGCACACTGGACATTGAGATGCAGGAGCAGCGGTTGGGCAAGGATGATCTGGACCAGGAGGATGCACAGATGAAGCTACTCGATGTGGATCTATCGCCACCCGTAATCATTGCCATGGGCAACGAGGAGACCGATGATTGTCTCTAAGTCTTCAACTCAGACTGCTTCTGGTGCATTGTATATATTTTCTACTTTTGAGATTGAGCTTTTTTTTTATTAAATGGAGCAGCATCAAATACTCCAGCCCGCTCCATATGCTGGGTGCAACGTTTGCCGACCAACACACGATGCAAATGCGTAAAAAATGACAACACGAAAACAAAAACTAATAAAAGGAAAAAATTGCCATATTGTTTAATTATAATTTGACACTATTCTATAAGTTTTTCTCTGTTCAAGACAATACAAAATTATTTATCATTAGTAATTTGATCTAGATTTAAGAACACTTTAATTGCGACTCTGATAAGAAGTCAGAATAAATATTTTCGATTTATGAAAACCCACAAATAAAATATTTTTAAATTAACATTGCATAGGTTTTTTTATTGTACTTTATTCTAAAATCAGAGTGCATAGAATATACATATGTACATGGAAAGAAACATTTTAGGAACAGCCTAAAAGTATGCTATTCTTTGACAGGAAAGAGTTCCAGAGGTTTAACTATTCCTTATTTAGAATTTTGAGTTCCAGAGGTTTAACAATTCCTTATTTTGAATTTTGTTTACAGATTTCTTCTAAACATTTCATTTCATAATTATAATTTCTACATATCATATATCATAAAAAATCTAATAATGAATACAAATATATATATATATATATATATATTTTTTTTTTTTTTTATTATTTGTTAAAGCCATACGAGGTTTTTCAATAACAAATATATTATTGTAATCACATATACATATATGTAATTTAATAAATTATTATTTATTTAAGTTGATATTCCTGTATATTGTTACATATATATGTATTTTTATTTCTTATTTATTTATTTATTTTTTTTTTTTTAGATAATGTGTTTCAAATAAATAATACACAAGACATTTCCTCTAAAAGAACATAGTGTGCTCTGAATGCAGCCGATGATTCCATATTGGTCAACAGCTTTAATTAAAAACACAAAAACCAAATCAACAGCCTGCCCCAATAAAAACTTACAGAGGTCAACTAGAAATGATTGAAAACTTTGCCACTTTCAAAAATCCGCCAACGCACCAAAGCAACTAATTGCATTGGATTAAAAGCTTTGCCACAGCGGCGCATCAAAGGCGTATTTTAATTGACTAACAAATGAGAGCACGATCTATGGAACGACGCCATAAAGAATCAAGAGAGTGAGAAAGCTCGAGGGCAACAACAATTGTCGTTCGATGCAGCATAATAAATATAAGGCACATGTGGAACACTTCCATGCGCCATCAATATTGACAGCAACAAGAGAGGGAGAGTGAGAGAGAGTAGATTACAGGAGAGGAAAAAAGAACTTACGCTGCTTGATTGAGTCTTCTGTGTTTTAGCGACTCTGTGTTTTAGTTGTCTGATGAGCTTAATGAGCTTAATGGGCGAAATGAAGAGGCGCGCGCATCACCATCGACATCGGCATCGTGACTGAAGTGAAATAAACAAATTCATTTTGAGATTAAGAGACTGCGGATGGCCAGTCTTTCTGTGTTGAATTTTTGTTTATGTGCTCTTATGCAATCGCCTGCACAGTGGTTGTTGAATTATTTAATTGCCAAAACATAAAAAACTTTCGATTTCTGTACTCTGTTGCTTTAATCATTGTCAATTTAAAAGCAATAAAATGTCAATTGATAGCATAATTTTCACAACTTTAATTCTAGCACAGGCAATTGCAAAATTGTTAAAAATAGTTGGAAGCCCAACAGACACACGATACGCCAATCTGGCTTGTCTGTCACAGGCGAAATGTAAACCACATAAAAAAGTTATAAGCACATACAATAATAATAGTCAAGATTATGTTACACAAACAAAAGCGAAGGCAGCGAATAAAGGAAATGCAACCACTGTGCTGCAGCCAAGAAGAGACGCCTGTTTTTTTTTTTCACAATTTGCTTTTTAACCCATATCCCGGCGGCATCGACGCCAGCGGCATTGTCATTTGCTCGTCTAATGCGCGTCTGCCGTTAGCCAAAGCTCTCGCTCACGCGCCTCTCGCTCGACTTGTTGTTGTTGGTATTCTCTCTCCCACTGTTGCGTGCGTTCAAAATAAATTCTATTTGAAACGAATTAAATAGTGGTATGCATGAATGCATGAGCATGGGTGTGTGCGTATGTATGTGTGAGTATGTGTAAGTAGTGTGTGCGTTCGCTTGTATGAGCGTTTTTTCATCTTTCACATTTGAAAGCACAGAAAATAGCAAACATGAAACATGTTGTTCAGTTTGCTTGTTGCTCTGCACGCGTGCGGTTCGCCTTTGGCTTTTCGCTCGTTCTCGCCCACTCTCTATCTATCTCTCTACCTGCTCATTCTACAAGCGAGTCGTGCGAACATATTCAGTAAAAACTACAAAAGGTAGAATACCACATATGTATATTCTAAAATGCGGTTGCTATTTTAAACAGCTGTGCAACGTTGACATACGCGTCGTATACGTACTATTCCTCATTATAATTCAGCAAATACAAAGTGCACAGCGTGTAATTATTAATGTTTTATACACTATTTGTCAGTCTTGCATAAAATTTGTCTGTTATACAAGGATTTTGTTGGATTGTGACTAAATTTAAATGGAAATTTAAAATCTAAGAAACGGGTAGTTAATTCCGAATACTTATATAAAGTGAAAGAGTTAAAATATTTAAAAAAATAAAATAAAAGCTGACATTTCTCACATAAAAACATTTTTTTAAAAACAATGAGATCAGAAGTATATATAAAAGTGCCTAAAGGAAATAAAATTTTTTTGATGAATTCTTTAATCAAAAATAAATATAAACTGTTTCCAGAAGTGATTATTCGAATCTAAATTGAAAACAATTGAAATGGCTTTGTCTGCATATACAAATGATTATGTTTAGTCGTTTAAGTATCGTTAAAATATTTAAAAACTTTGAAAGCTTTCAAAAACTTAGTTGAAAAATTGGTAGATAATTTTGTTAACAATATATCCATTAGATAATTAAATATTTAATTGAACTTTTAGTTATTTTTGTTTAATGCTGATAAATTAAATCATTCTAAAAGCTTTGTCACAATCAAATGTTGTTGATAGGTTCTAAGATTCTATAATCCATGGCCTTGGTTCCACACAAATATCACAGCTTTTCCTTATTGTGTATTTGCATTTTCAATATATATGCAGAATTAAACAATAAAGAATTTGTTAGATAAAATAAGTAAATATACACGTATGTTTATGTTCTGCATATATATCCTATATATACATTATATTGTTTTTGGCACAATGCTTTCTTGGCTTTATGCGCGTGAGTCACCTGTGAGTGTGAGTGTGAGTGTGTTCTTGGTTGTTAGTCGCGGTCGCGGTCGCGGCATTGCAATGAAATTGAAATTGAAATTGAACCGAAATGCATTGGATCAACAGCTAAAAAACAAACAAAGCATAAAATAAACAGCACATGCAGCTTCTTTAATACAATGCCCATGCCTCTGCACTACCCAAACAGAACGCGCCCATAAATTGTCTGCCTTGTTTTCTGTGTTGGTCTATTTGTAGTGCAGGTGTGTTGCTTTTCTTAGGATAGTGGTGCAATATGATTATATTATAAAGGAAGAGTATACACTTATATATACATATATATATAGTTAATAACCAAACTGACAAGTTGAAATAATAATGCATTGATACATTTCAATGTAAAGATACCACAAATAATTTATTCATCATGCAGTAGAATCCGGCATAAATATATTTATATAGCATCCGTACGGTTATTGAGACAAAAATTCTAGTCCCTAGACAAACTTATATAAGCAAACTTCTACGGTTATATCGTCCTCCGGGTATTACGACAGTCATTTGAGCCTCGTTATAGCCGGATTGTACTGTACTAATAGTAGAACTAGAATTAACCACTTTATTCCACAGTTTTTTAGGGTATATACATAGCCTATACGGCTCCTAATAAAACATAATGTTACAAAGAAAATATATTTTTGCTGATATCGGAAAAGTTCCGAGTTGCTGTAGCCATATTTTAATTTTATCTTTGTTCATATGTAAAGTTACCACAAATACTTCTCATATACATACAAGTAGTATCCGTATTACCTATTATTCAATTTTTCTATTACGAAACCAACGACAATATTATGGTATATGCTAAAACTACTAGAGTACATCACTTTCTATAAGAAAGCGTATTTTATCTTCGGCTTGCCAATGCCAGTTGTAATTGTAGTTCTTGTTTGCGTTATGTTATGTTTTATTTGCAGTGTATATTTCTTTTAACAACTAACCGCAATGAACTTCTAAGGGCAGGCAGTCAGCCAGTCCACAGTTGGCAGTTCCCAGTTGGCCGTTGGCAGTCAAAGCGTAATATGAGCGCATTTATCATGGCGATTGTTTATATTATTGTTAAGCTGGCAACTGTTTAGCATGCAGTCAAGGATATATGCACATATAAGAGTTACACAATTATATATATATACATTTACACATATTTAATATGATAGCTCTTGTTTCCCATCTTGGCTGGGCTGCCAAAGTCAAGCACATAATTGCCAAGCGGGGGCGTTCGGACAAAAACAAAAAGTTGGCGCTTTCACATTTAAGTAGTTATGAAGTGTGCGCCCACAAATTGTTTGTATTTGTTTTTATTTATAATTAATAGCAATTTTCTCTATGGCATTTTGCCTTCAATGCAATTGCTGGAATTGCTGTTGGCTGTTGGCTGTGGGCAGCATTTGCCAATTGTGTAACAATGAAACAAGGGCAACCGCAATGAAAGCAACAATATCAATAATATATAATAATAATAACAACGCCCAGGCAATCAATTCAAGATCATTTGAAATGCAAAACACGCCTGCTACCATCTGATTGATACGATCTTATCAAATTGTCAAATTATTGAAAAAAAAACAAAAATAATTTAACTGTCGATATATTGAAATTGTAAAATGCATCTCACGCAGCATTTGAATTGAATTTGATGGGTATAAATAGTCATTAATCGCCATCAATCACGATCAATCAACTTGCTTGGCGGGCAGATCGGAACGACAGACAGATGACGAGCGTTGCGCTTCCCTTTGAACTGCCTTCTATGGCACATGGAACTTGGCGCACGCCTATTTCAGTTCCAAATGAATGATTGGTTCGAAATACATACATACGCACACAGTCTGGGATTGTTTTGCATATGTAAACATAGAGCTTGGCTCATTTCCAGCATGAGTAGCAAGTTCTTTTTTATGCCAGCCTTTACGCTTGATCAATTAAGAGAAAACAATTAAAAGTTTCGTAAAAACTACCAAAATTAGAACTAAACAAAGCAAAAAACCAAAAGGAAACAAAACTGGTTGCCAAATTTTCGGTTTTCCAAAAATGAAAAACGAGACGCACACACACATACACACATACATCGATCGCAAAAGAACGGAAGTTATAAATACAAAAATAGTCTGATATCATAGTTATTTTTGCATATACACACGTAGCAGCTGAATGAATGAGTTATAGCCGCTGTGCCGTTGAGGGAATAGCTAGAAGTTGCAATGTACAACGAGTCGCATATCAATTAGTAGAAAGCGCCAGAGCCAACACCCAGATGGCTAGGAATAAGAGACATTGTTGTATGTTGCGGCACGCCCACTGCAATAAGTAGAACAAACTGAAAGAAAAAAGACAAAAAGTAATTAAATGAAAGTGAAAAGAAAGCACACACACACACACACACACACACACATTTCTAAACTTTCCGGTCATTAACCGGAAAAGTGCAGTGCCCTGACAAATGGCCATTAAAGATGCCAAGCTTCCACTGCATTCCATTTCCTTAGACCATAGCTCATGCTCATTAATTGCAACCATTTGATTTGTTTACACCAAAAAAGCAGAAGCTGAACCAGAAGAAGAGCACTATTAATTTTTGCTGGCCAAAAAAACAAACAATTCCCGACGCGTCGGAGCACTAGTTTTACGCTCTGGGGCATCTTAAGTGCAAACACAAACAACTATGACGACAGCCAAATGGAATTGGATTTGGATTCGGATCTGCCGCCTGGCACTGGGCATCTTGCTGGGTAAGTACTTGTACTATTTTATGGTTTTTACATTATTTTATGTTTTTAGTTGTTGAAAAAGCAAATTCCATTTTGCACATGGCTATGGCTATGGCTATGCCTAAGGCTATTTAAACTTGAAATTCGTAATATTAGCAACGACCTTCGCCATTCAAACAGAAAATTTCATGAGTCTAGAACTACAGATGCTTCATCAATTGAGGCATAATATCTAAATTTAAACATCCAAAACGTATCAAAACCAAACATGAACATAACTGAGTGCAGATATATGTGTATGAATATTCATATATTCCACATAATTCTCTTCATTTGCAAAAACTAATTCCGTACATATGAATATGCGCCCATTAACAGGAAAATTAAATTCATATATTTTCACTTGAAACAAGAAAAAAGAAAATCTAAGAAATCTAAGAAAATTAAAATACAATGAAACACAAATACACTCTCTTTCTCTATAGTAAAATAATATTGAAAATTTGTATTAATTTTTATATTTGAAACATAAATCCAAAATTTTGTTGTATATTATATCATATTATATTATATATAGAACCCTTTGATTTAGTTAACTAACAAGGCTAAGAACATGCTAACATATTTTAGGCCTATTGCAAAGGATATGACCAAGTTCTTATACCTCTCTCTTAGCCCAATGTTTAATAATAGAAATTGGGGCCCAGCCTGTCTGTGGGAGGGGGGCCATAAATCAATCCATTATTCATGCTCTACATAAATGTCCAAGTATGTATGCTCTGGACTGAGCAGAAAGCATAGAGAACTCAGTTTCGGTTGCTTTGACAAATCGCACGTCAGCGGTGGGACAATATTTTGGCAATGGAACGGCCGTCAGTCACTTGTCACAGCAGAAGTCGCGCTGGGCAATTGTTGAGCTCCACACGGTGAGAGCACTTCATATTACGCATACGCAGCGTGGCCCGTGGGTGATTCAATGCGGACGAGGCACAAATAATCAGTGTGTTGAAAGCAAAATTGAAATTGCAATTAATTTACATATATGTATGTACGTTATTTAACGGTGTATTAAAGCCATTTGGCTTGCCTCGACATCTCAATCTTGGCCAAAAATAAACATACGCCGACGCAGCCAAGCGAATATTTAGCGAGCGTGGGAAATTTGCTTGGATCACAGAAAATAATATTGTGACGCACTTGTTGCTATTCTTAGGCATTTATAGTTCGTCTAGTGGGGCCATTAGGCGTTGGGCAAACATATTTCAAATCAAATGGCAATAATTTTAACGTTATTTATCAACATTCCTTTCACGTATTTAACACTGTTTTTTATTGCCTTTTCTTTTGATAGTTCTGTGCGTCGCTGCGGCAGAGCCACCTGTCGGCTATCGACGTGAGATCTGCGAGCACCGCAAGGGCAGGCCGGTGCGTATGAACTATTCCCCGGATTATCGATCCATGAATGCTAATGAACTGCACCCTCTATTCGCAGATGCAGCCCACGAACATGTATCGCAGCCGTTTGCTGGCGATGCGGGAGCAAATGCTGATTCGCGCCACACTTGAGGGGCCGGAGATCTATGGCTATATATTGCCCTCCACGGACGAGCATCTGAATCAGGAGGTGGCGGTACGCGATCAGCGTCTGCATTATCTCAGCGGCTATACGGGCAATCGGGCCGTTGCGGCCGTAACTCAAGGTGGCGCCGCCATTTGGCTGGAGAAGCGCTTTGTGCAGCAGGCGGACGGAGAGCTGGACTGTGACTGGCAGATATTTCTGGCCGACGGCAATGTCAGCATTGCCAGCTGGCTGGGCAGCCAGGTGCACATGAACAAACGCATTGGTGCCGATCCGCAGCTGGTGCCGCATCATCTATGGCTGACCTGGGAACGTGAGCTGGCCGACAAGTTCTTGAAGCTGATCAAGATCAATAGCAATCTGGTGGACATGATTTGGGGCTATGACCGTCCAGAGACGCCCAAGCATCATGTGATCCAAGTGCAGGCACGCGACTTTGCTGGCGAAAAGTGGGAGGATAAAGTAACCGAGCTGCGCCGCCGACTGGCCCATCTGAACTGCGACGCCATGATTATTACCTCGCTGACGGAAATCGCCTATCTATTTAACATACGAGGCACAGACATTCCCTATACACCTGTGGTCAAGGTATGCCCCAAGCACAATAAATTAGATTCCCAGATTTACTTAACTTTTGTTTCCTTTTAGTCATTTGCTATTGTCAGCCAGAAGGACATTTTCTTCTATGTGGATCACGGCAAGATCAGTCTTGGCATTGATTTGCACCTGCGCACCGATTGCTACAACGACTTGTGTGTCAGGTGAGTTGCGAAATAAAAGGCAATTACTTCGAATCAATTAATCAATAAGGGTATTTTAGTATGTGAAGCAGATTGATTATAAATTAAATATATGTATTATGTAAGAATTAAATTACTTATTTATATAATATAAATATTTATTTATATTTTATTTTTTATATATATAAATATATATTTATATATTATTTTTTATATATATAAATAGGCACTTATATTTATATTATTTTCTATTTTTCATTTACAATATTGCTTTTTATTTTCGTACGTATTATATGAGAATTAAGTATTTATAATACAATATAATATAGATATTAATTATATTTTATCTTTTTTTGTACTTATTTATATTTATATTATTTTATATTTATTTTAAGTATTTATTTAAATAATATAGATATTAATTATAATTTTTCTTCTGTTTTGTACTTATTTATATTATTTATTATTATTTGTTTTATTATATTCCTTTTTATTTTCGCACGTATTGTTAGAATTAAATATTTATTAATATAATATATATATTATTTATAATTTATCTTTTTTTATGTACTTATTTATATTTTATCTTTTCACTAAAACACATTTCACATTTATGCTCTACTCGTTCTCTACAGGATTAAAGAGTACAAGCACATATGGAGCGATATACGAACTTATGTGCAAATCTGGAGGCGCATCCTTGTGCCAGCGCCTTGTGTCCAGGAGCCGGGCGCCTCGGAAGCCATTTATTCGGCCGTGCCTGCCAACGTTGTTGTGGAGCACATTTCGCCAATTATTTTCATGCGCGCGCAGAAGAACTCGGAGGAGCAGGAGGGCATGCGCTTGGCACACATACGCGATGCCGCTGCGATTTGCGAGGCAATGAGCAACTTGGAGGCTCGATTCGATACGGAGCAGTGGACTGAGGAGAAGATCAAGTACGAGGTAGAGCTCTGGTTGCTCTCGCAGACCCATGCCAAGGGCTTGTCGCTGCGCACTGTGATCGCCTACGGCGAGCACTCAGCTCTGCCCTATTATATATCCAACAATCTGACAGACATTGAGGTGTCCGATCAGAGTCTGTTGGTCATCGAATCCGGCGTGCAGTACTTGGAGGGCACAACGGATATGTCGCGCACGTTTATTTTCGGTGAGCCGACGCGCGATATGAAGAGGGCGTACACAGCCGTGCTAGCGGGCATTCTGCACATATCGGATCTAATATTCCCCGCCTCGGTGAAGCCATCCGGCCTGGACAGCGTTGTGCGCGCCAAGGTGTGGCACGAGATGACCGACTATCCTCAGGCAACAGGTCATGGCATTGGCGCCTACGGCTCTGTCGAGGAGCGTAAGTGTGAAATGGCTCCCGTTTGAATCTCTAAATTGACTAATAAATGTATTCCGCATGTAGCTCCCATCTCAGTGGCCTACGGACAGAATAACAGTTTCCATTTCAAGCAGGGCTACTTCTTCTCCAGTGGTAAGTCGCTGAGGTATACTCTTTAATAGGATATCCAACTAAACAATTATTCATTTCTTTGATTCAGAGTCTGGCTATTACAAACGCGATGATTATGGTGTGCGCATCAAGAACGTGCTGGAGGTGTTGGACACCGGCAAAACGACGACCAGCGCCGAGCACTTCTTAGCATTCCAATCTGTCACCCTGGTGCCCTACGAGCCGAAGCTCATTGATGGCACCATGCTGAGCTCGGATGAGAAGCGCATGCTCAATCGATACAATGCCAAAATACGTAAGTATATTGGCGCCGAGCTGAAAAGGCTTGGCAACATGAAGGCCTTCTACTGGATGATGAACAAGACGCGACACGTGCGGGAGTACCTGACCGAGGAAGAGTACCTGGCGGCAATGGGCGGCGGCTGTCACAGTCATCACCATGCGCAGCTTCCGTTGCTGGCGCTGACGATGCTGATGATGATTCTCCTAGCATTCATTCACTCAAAGTGGCAGCTATAGATGCGATCTAGACAAAAATGTGTGTGTATGTGTGCGTGTGTGTGTGTGTGTGTGTGTGTGTGTATGTAGGTTTGTGTTTTGTGTATGCTTGTGTAAGTGGTCGGGTGTAATTATATACATAGTTTTAGTTAGCAATGCAAACAAAAGAGAGAATCCGGGACTAACCATAAGGAAACACCAATATTAACTGTTAGTTTATAGTTAAGTTCTTTGGCTTGATCCTCAAATTCCATGCGCACTAAGCAGCTGCAGCTGCTATGAACTTAACATGCTTAAGCAAAGGCATTAACTTAATGCAATTCTTAATTATCGAAAATACTTAACTAAAACAATTCACCTAAAATATCTGTTGAATTTCTTTATATTATAAATAATAATGAATGTAAAAGAATTTATAACTTAGTTAAGAAATAACGCTGTATATTTTTATACCCTGAACCCATTGAAAATGGGAAATCAGGGTATAATGGTTTTGTTAAAATGTATGTAACAGGCAGAAGGGGGCGTGGCAGACCCCACAAAGTATATATATTCTTGATCAGGGCGACGAGATAAGTTGATTTAGCCCTGTCCGTCTGTCTGTCCGTCCGTCTGTCCGTCTGTCCGTCCGTCCGTCTGTCCGTATGTTTGAACGCGTCGATTTCCGAAGATACAATAGCTAGAGACTTCAACTTTTTTTTAAAATGTCCGTATATAGCACGCGCATATCGAGTTTATCACATAATTTCGATAACTTGTCCGATTATTTTTTTATCGATGAAAAACCTTATCGAATGTCAATTATTAAATTATATCTCCTACATCTTTTGAGCTAGAGTCTCCAAATTTTAAACGTAGACTCATATATACTTTCTAGAATTTCGGTTTTTGTTATAATTCACCGCCCACACCTATATCCACCCCCTCAGCCCCACCTTTGTAAAATGCGTATTTCAAATACTAGAGACTTGAGATTCGGCACATACACGCATAGTAATGATATAATCACAATCTTAAAGTTTCATGAAGAACGTACGTCCACAAAAAAAGTTATTAAATAATTAAGTTTCAATGAGAAGCCCACACTGCAGCCCATGCGTGCGTGCCTATATGTGCCTATACATGTGTGTGTGTGTTTCTTTTGTAAGCAAAAAGACGGGTTCAGGGGATTTCGTAGTCGAGCAGTCTCGACTAGAGCTTTCTTACTTGTTCTAAATGTGATTAAACGTAAAATTTATTAAAAATTTATGAAAATTGTGTTTTTAAAGTAGGAAAAATATATACATTAAATATGATAAATAAATGTTTTCGTAAAAAAAAGATGAATAAATCTATATTTATTGAATATGCAATGTGAATATGATTCAATTATTCACTAATAAAAATAATAAGAAATTGTATTAATATTGTTGGGATTTTTATACCCTGAAAATGGGAAATCAGGGTATAATGGTTTTGTTGAAATGTATGTAACAGGCAGAAGGAGGCGTGACAGACCCCACAAAGTATATATGTATATTCTTGATCAGGGTGACGAGCTGAGTCGATTTAGCACTATTCGTATGTCTATTTCTTCTAAATATTCCCTTTACGTATTTTGAAGTAATTCTTCCAATTATATCCGCTAAGTATTTCCTCTGCTTATTACCTTTACGTAATTCTTCTATGTATTTCCTTTACGTTTTCCTCTAAGTCTTCAATGTTTAGCTGATCGATCACACACTGTGCTTCACTTTGTTGCGCTGACCCCCAACAGGCCTGGACGACTGAAGACTGACTGAAGAAATGCTGCAGCTGCTGCCCTTTATATAGGGCCACTTTTACTCAAGCACTGTCTCTCCCAAATGTTGAGCCTGACGGCAGGTAGAGCTCGCTGCAGTCGAGCTTCAAATGGGCAATGGGAACGCTCTCTGCTGCTGTGAGCATTCTAGCTTTGTTTTACCTAAATACAAATACCAAATGAGAACTGCTGCATACATATACACAACTTTAATGATCTTCTGCACTTTTTCTCTCCTTGGTTTTACTTTTACTCAAGTACTGTCTCTCTCAAATGTTGCTTTCAGGTACCCTGAATTTTCCCGCATGCTTAAAGTTTACGCTATGGTTTGATTATGTTAGTCTATATCCACGCAACGCTGAGCCAATCTCACCACAGCCAATCATGCTGATAAGCCTGGCCGTCGTAAATGGGTCGAAATGTTTGTAGAGTTTGCCAATGATTCAGTTATTAACGTGACGCCGAATCGATACATTGTGCTCTGCAAAGTGCGGAAAATAAATTGAAGAAACGTCTACATCAGTGATAAGATTTCAAAAAATAACAAAGCGCATACAGAAAGATGCCAATAAACCAAATGCGACGCTGATTGAAAACAAAGAAATCATGCTGAAAATAATATATTTTTTATGCTTTCTTGTGCTCGCACTGCCGCAACTGGACGCGAGGAAGGTGCAGGTCGATGAGTTGTCCAAAGGCTGGACCTTGAGGGAAGCCAATTCCAGTAAGTATTTGCCGTGATCGAAGCTATTTGTGATCTATATGCGTCTGCTGAGTAATATCAAAATGATTTGATTCAGTGCTCAGTATTGAATTTCGCATTGTCCCCGGCCTCCCCAGCGTTGTATTTGTGCGATAAGATAAAATAATCTGACGTCGACTTCGATTTGTTACTGTCAAAGCTTGGGGCAATTAATTGGTTGTAAATTTCTTTAACTGCAACTTCAGTGATTTGGGAATGCTACGTATTTGTTTTCTATTTTCAGCGAAGCAATTTAAGGTGGCAAAATTACCTTCCGGCGTTTATACAGCTCTTATGGATGAATATGGAGACATACTGGGGCCGGGCAACGATGTGAAGCTCCGCTGGATCGCGAACAAGACATGGATCTATAGCACAACTTTTGATTTGGGTTTGAGCAGTCTTGCAGATTCCCTATTTTGTATGGCAGTGCTAATCTTCTTTCCATATGCAAATCTCTAGCTGCCAAATCGACGCAGGACAGCTTAGTCAATCTGACGTTCTATGGCATTGATACTGTGGCCAAGATCAGGTTAAATGGCGAACTTCTGGGCGAAACGGACAACATGTTCGTCCGGTACTCCTACGCGGTGGGTGATTTGCTGCACTTTATCCCGGAACATAATCAACTGGAGATCGAGCTGCTCTCCCCGCTGCGAGAGGCAAACGCACGTGCCAAGGAACTGGAGCAGAAGGGCAATAGTGCTCCACCCAGTTGTCCGCAATCTCGCGGCGATGTTGAATGCCATCGCAACATGTTGCGCAAGATGCAAATGAGTTTTGGTGGCGAGTGGAATCCTGCGGCACTGTCATCCGGCATCTGGAAGCCCGTTACCCTCGAGTACTATACCGTTGCAATATTACGAGATGTCGACGTGGCGATCAAACGCAATGACACCCACTGGACAATGGACTGTCGTGCTTTCATAAAGACGCCCGATGCCGAGAATTTCTATGTGCAACTTGTCGTGTATGCCAGGTAAGGGGGAGCCTTCTCTATAATAGTTAACCTATATATCATATATTCTTCTCTTTCATTTCTCTAGCGAGCTATTGGACGAGCCATTTATCGTGGAAGAGAAACTTCTTACCTATGCTTCACCCACATTGGAATTCCAGATTCACATACCAAAAGTACGTAATATTTGCCTACGAACTGCTTTAATTTATCACTAACAATGCTTAGGAGAGAGTCAAGCTCTGGTGGCCAAATGGCTATGGGAAACAGCAGCTCTATCCAGTGTTGTTCGACTTAAAGAGCTATCGCAGCAAAGTTCCCAAGTTAAACTTACGAACTGATTCCCAAAAGCTGCTGCATATTGGCTTCCGCACCATCGAACTAGTGGAGGACAAAGACGGTAAGATCATTTTGAATCCAAAGCAGAGAATGACTAAATACAATACATTCCTATTATTTCAGAGAGGGGTAGAACATTTTATTTCCGTGTTAACGGCCATCCCATCTTCATGAAGGGCGTGAATTATGTGCCGGCGCACACCTTGCCTGAACTATCAGCCGATTCGGAAAAAGGTGAGTGATTGACTGCCGTTTTTATATCAATGGAATTCCATCATAATAACTCCCTCCGTTTATTGACAGTGAAACATCTATTGAAATCGGCATTTGATGCCAACATGAATATGATTCGAGTCTGGGGCGGTGGCCTCTATGAGTCGGACTATTTCTACAGCCTGGCGGATAGCTATGGCCTATTGGTATGGCAGGACATGACCTTTACAAGGGCCATCTATCCCATCGATGGTGAGCGCATGGCTTCCATGCGAAAGGAGGCAGTGCAAAATGCCCAACGAATCGCCTACCATGCCAGCCTGGCCCTGATTGTGACAAACAATGAGATTGAATTATATTTGGTGAAGAACCGAACAGATTTTGGAACCCAAGCGAAGCGCCTGGAGGACGAATATAAGCTGCTCTTCATGGGCAATCTGTGCGCTGAGCTAGACATAATCTCGCGGAACGATTTTAGTCCACGACCAGGTCCCATGATTTCCACGCCTTCGCTGGGCGTAATAGAGCCCGGCAAGGAGCTAGCCAAGGATCCGCAGAGTCCAAACTATGGCGATGGTAATCACTATTATTTCTTTAGTAGTTCCAATTATAATAATACCATTTTATGTCTGCAGTTCACATCTACGACGATGAAAGAGACGCGCTTGCACAGAATGTTTATCCACCGGCTCGTTTCGTCTCCGAGTTCGGCTACGCTAGCCTGCCCATGCGCTCGTCCTGGCAACGTCTGCTTGGCGAGGATACGAGTGATGCAAGCCTGGCGGCTTTAATACGCCAACGTCAGCATGATCCCAAAGGCTTTATCCCACTACTTCGGCAAATAGCCTACCAGCTGCCCTTCACACTTCAGAACTGGGAGGACAACATAGACGAGTTCATCTACTTCAGTCAGGTGTCACAGGCGATTAGCACCAAGCTGGCTATGGATGTCTTTCGAAGCAGGCGTCGCAACTATGAGACAATGGGTGCTCTTATGTGGCAACTGAATGATGTTTGGGTAGCGCCCACTTGGTCCTGCATCGATTTCTTTGGCAACTACAAGATCGTCTACTACTGGGCTAAGGAATTCTTGGCCTCTACCAATATCATTGTCCTATACAACGATGCCCGAGATCAGCTGAACATAACTGTAACTCGCGAGGAACATATGGAAAGCCCCGACGTGAAGCTCTATAATATCTTCATTAATACGTTTCTATGGAAAGACATATTCTCCAAAAAGGCCATCGCTCGAGCCATTGGTTTAGTAAGACTCACAATTACAGAGTATCATATATATTATTATGGAATTAATATTGCCTTATTTTTGCAGCGCTCTAGTTCGATAGATCAGCTGGCCATACCTCTGGAGTCTGTCCTTTACGAACACCACTCCAAGGAGGAAATTTTCTTGGAAATTCTATTGAGGGATGAGGACAATCGAGTTGTGGCCAAAAACTATTTCTACCCGGTGCCGATTAAGGACATTGTTGGTCTCAGAGATCCGGAACTTACGGTAAGCACTTACTCAAAATTCTCAGATTCGCGCATAATTGTTTTGTTTGTACAGCTCGAAGTTGTCGGCGTCGACTGCAGCAACCCAAACCTGTACTATGCAAACAGCTTCAGTTTGCGCATTACAGTTAAGTACCCAGCCCTGTTTGTCTACCTGGAGCTAGCTGATCCGGAACTTGCAAATCAAATGCACACGTTCTCAATAAATGGCTTCACACAGACGGTGCCGGTGCAAAATATCTACTTGGATTTCAAAAATGATTCGGCTTGCATAAAACTTAGTTCAGAGCAGATCGCTGTTAAGACCATGAATCAATATATGATGTGAGTGGTATATGACCAAATATATATATTCACACCTACTAAAAGTTGATTTTATATAAAGAATTTAAAACTTGTTCAAGAATCTAATTCAAAATGCAATGTCTAAATTTAACATACAAAGTTTCTCAATTTTTGTGCCCACGCCCCTGACTATAGATAGCTTTGATTCTCAAGACGAAATATTTGTGAGTTGCTCTGCAGACAAAAGAAATATTCCTGCAAAATAAAATAAATCCTAATTGCCTGCTTACTTATCAAAATAACTATCCCATACTATTGTTTATATACAGTTTTCATACGGTTTCTCTACTCTACTGTTGATAAGAAACACTTCAAAATGACTGCAAAACACCTTTGTAGTTAATTATACATATATATTTGCTTACATTTCGGAACACAACAGATTAAGATAATGAATATCTCTCAGTCGAGATAGTTATAATTATTGTTTAATGTAATTCTATCTGGAACTGTAATTATACTAATAAATTTTATCAAGTTCAAGCCCTTACTTATAAATGGCATACCATTAAACTTATATATGTATACCTAGTTTTGTTTGCTCAGGATTTAGGGTATCTCCAAGTCGAGCTGTCGCGTGTCTAGACCACTCTCACTTTGATGTGTATGGCATTCACGTGACTTTTTCTAATAATTAAATAAATACATATATCATATTGGAGTACTGTAATCAAATCTAAGATTGACGAGCTGAAAATAATATTTACTTAAACTTTTTTATAGTAAACAATTTTTGTTTATACTGAATCGAACTTTGTTTCTAACTCTGCAATACCCTGTGTTTACTTACAACCCATTAACGTTTTTATACTCAAGAAGAGAAATATTAATAGTAATAAACAAATATAGAGTCAAATGAATGCATTCGTGTGTTAGCTAGTGCTAGCAGCACTCAGAATCTTTCTCTCTGGCCCTCTCTTTCTCTCTGTCTGGCTGTCAGCATTTCTGCGCTCTCTAGAAGCCGACGATCGGCGATCGTCAAATAGCGACCGACCGGCACTTATCAAGCAGTCGCTTGGCAGCTCTTCCCGTTGCCAGACGTATAAATATTTGCACTTTGGGAAGCAGCGGTACGAATTTCAAGTTCTTAAGTTCTGAAGCCGAAAAGTGTATTTATATATAAATAAGTAATTTGAATTATTGTTTTTTTTTCGCAAGAATCAGCATCTTAAAGAAGTTTATAAATATTTGTTTAAATAAGTCTGTGCCAGCCGTTGTGCAAATGCAAAAGATGAGGAGCTGGCTGCTTGGGGAAGCTGGCGACGCCGATTACGGTAAACTGCTGAGACTTGGACTGCTGCTCCACCTGTTGATGGGGACGCGGGTCAAAGGCGACGCTGTCGAAGTAATCGTACTAGGCACTAATTGGAGTATATCTAATCAGAATGGGTGTAAGTATTAGCCTAATATTATACAGCTGTCACTCGCAATTCGATTAATCTAATTAACAAACAACAATGACACGAAATACACATTTCATGAATCGCCATACAATCAGCATTGGGTGAATGTGGCTTATCGATACGATTTCAGTGCGCGTTTAATTTGGTTACTTGCATTATTACTTTATCAAATACATAGAAGCCATTCCTTGAGTATTGTTTATAGTGTGCCATTATATGTTGCAGCTTTCACCCTACCCGATAATCAGACACTGCCCTCTGGCATATACAGTGCCTTCCACCGGACGCTCGCCGTGCCCGATGTGCTGGATGCGTACAACGACGTGGATCTCCGTTGGATGGCCTACGACAATTGGACATACACAAACAAGTTCAAGTGTGAGTGCAGCCTTGACATCCAGTGCAGCTACAATATGATCAATCATTTAAACCCAAACACGTTCAGTTGATGTGGATCACTACAAGCGCGTGCGCTGCGTCAATCTGACCTTCCATGGAGTGGACACGGTAGCCGAGATTCGGTTGAATCGTCAACTCTTGGGGCGCACAGACAATATGTTTGTGCGCTACTCGTACGACGTGAGTAAACTGCTGGAGAGGGAGAATGTGCTGGAGGTGGAAATCAAATCGCCCGTTTGGGCTGCTCTAGCCAAGGCGCGAGCTCTGGACGCCGCGAATCGCAGTGTGCCCCCAGCCTGTCCGCCAGAGCGCTACCATGGCGAATGCCATGTGAATATGCTGCGCAAGATGCAGGCGAGCTTTGCATGGGACTGGGGACCGGCGGTGCCCTCAATGGGCCTGTGGAAGAGCGTGCAGCTGGAGATGTACGAGGTGGCGCTGCTACGCGACGTCGACGTGGACATCAGCCGCAACGAAACGCACTGGAACATGCACATTAGCTGCTTCATGGACACCAAAGGCAAACAGAATTTTTATGCTCAGCTAGTCTTCTATGCCGTGTAAGTAGACCTTGAAATTGCCCCCCGTCAATCACTTTATCAAGCTGTCAAACTGCTAAATGCGAAACGCTTGAACGTTTCCAGCGAGCTACTGAACCAGACAGTGGTCATCGACACATACACCTCCAAGCCGATCAGCTACTTGGCACCCGTAATTGTCTTTGATCAGGCTGTGCCAATTGTGAGTACCGTCCGCTAATTGCTCGGCCGGCAATTGAACTCATTGGCATCTGTGTCAAGTGCATTTGTTGTTTGTGCAGGAGGATGTCGTTGCCTGGTGGCCCAATGGCTATGGCGATCAGAAGCTCTATCCGCTGCACTTTACGCTGAACGCCTGGCTGGACCCATCTGGAGCGGAAGTGCGTGCCAAGACTAAGTCCCAGAAGTCACTGCGCGTTGGCTTTCGTACATTGGAGCTAATTGAGCGGCCAGCGCCGGATGGTCGAGGCAACACATTTCTGTTTCGCGTCAACGGACTGGAGATCTTCATGAAGGGCAGCAACTATATACCCTCCCATATACTGCCAGAACAACAAAGTCCAGAAAGGAGTGAGTATGAATCAAATGTAAATATGTTAAAGACGAAATCTATATTTGTTCAATTTCAATTTAAAATTCAAATTAATCAAAATGTGACTTGGAATATCCCATTCAAAAGTAATATATAAGATTGGTTTTACCCCATCATTAAATAATTCTAATTAACTGAGCTTGCTGATAGCTTTTGAAATGCATTGCTTATATAACAATATTTGTTTACAATTTTTATGAAAATATAATGAACGGCTAGCAGATAACCATGACCTAAATGGCTCATTCAGTAGCTGCTAATTCCAAGTTAAGGGAAATACATATTTCTCTAAATATTCTTTCTGCATTGGACTTAAAGAGATTATTCATTCTGAATTATTATTATTTCATATTTATTTTTGGCATCTTAGAAGAGCTCATATATTGTGAAAGTATCTTACTTTATCTACTTGTCGAATTAGTTGAGAAACTGATAGAAGATAGATCTTATATAAATTTAATATATCAACTTTTACAAAACAGCTTTTTGATAAAAATTAATATATTTTTAGGAAATGGGTAATCTCTTTCCTTTAATATATATATATATGAAATATATATACAATTTTTTTTTGAATACATTCAGTATTTAATCTATTACATACTTGCAGTTGCCTATTTGCTGGAATCGGCCAAGGAAGCGCATATGAATATGATACGTGTATGGGGTGGCGGTGTTTATGAATCGGACTATTTCTACGATATGGCCGACAGTTTGGGCATACTCATTTGGCAGGATATGATGTTCGCCTGTGCCATGTACCCAACGACGCCCGAATTTCTGGCCTCGGTGAGCGAAGAGGTGCGCCAGAATGCCAAGCGTCTGTCCCATCATGCAAGTATTGCCATTTTTGCTGGCAACAATGAGAATGAGGCGGCTCTCGTGCAGAACTGGTATCACACGTATCAGGATCTCGATCGCTTCAAGGCCGAGTACCGTGAGCTATACCTGGGCACGGTTATACACGAGCTGAAGATCGTCTCGCACAATGGACGACCCGAGCCGTTGGTGTCCTCGCCATCGAATGGCAAGGCAAGCGAGAGGGACAACTACATATCGGAGAATCCACAGGATAACCACAATGGCGATGGTATTATTAAAAGTCCATAGCAGACCTGATGAGCTCATTGAATTGATTGTTTTTTTATTTTTTCCCCCTTTGCCTGCAGTGCACTTCTACGACTACTTAAAGAATGCCTGGGATCCAAATATTTATCCGCGACCACGCTTCGCGAGCGAGTATGGCGTGCAATCACTTCCTGGAGCCTATGCTTGGGAACGGACCAAAGGAAGTGACAACGATCTGGCACAAGTCATGAGCCATCGACAGCACCATCCGCTTGCCATGGTGCCCATAACCACACAACTGCATCAGCATTTGCCACTGCCCTTGCCCGAGGACAAGGACTACAACGAGGCGCTAATCTACTTCAGTCAAATATCGCATGCCATGGCCACCAAGGTGGAGACGGAGCTCTATCGCACCCTGCGCGATACGGAACACAATACCATGGGTGCGCTCTACTGGCAGCTAAATGATGTCTGGGTGGCTCCTTCATGGTCTGGCATCGATTTCTTTGGTAACTGGAAGGTGAGCTATTGCTGGCTGCATTCCTGATTATTATTTGCTGATAATGCTATTTGCTTAACACCAATAAAGCTGCTGCACTATTGGGCTCGCGATTTTCTAGCTCCCGTTGCCATTGTGGCGCTCTACGATAAGCCTACGAAATCTCTAAACATCTCATTGGTGTGTGACGAGCCAACTATCGATACCGCAAATTTGAATGTCGTGGCCCACATTCATCTGTGGTCGCAGCTCATGCCGCGCAACTCTACCACCTGGGCGGTCACTCTTCGGCCCAATGGAGTACAGTATGATAAGATTATACCAATAAACGATCTGTTGCAGGGTGATTTCAATGAGCACAACGCCTATCTGGAGTTCCAGCTGAGACGTGGCGAAGCTCTGCTCTCACGCACCTACTTCTTTCCCACTAACATTGCCAGCGCTGTGGGAATGAAAGATCCGGAGCTACAGGCAAGTAGGATTCTTTCTTTTGTAGTCCTTCCATTTAATAAGATTCTTTTCACAGTTCGAGTTCGCGTCGAAAATATGCATGGATACCCCCAACGGCAAGAGGAACAGCGTCAGCATTTCCATATCCGTGAAATATCCAGCGGTATTCGTTTACCTGGAGTTGCAGCTGCCTTACCGATACAGATTATCCGAGAATGGCTACATGCAGACCACGCCCGTTCATGTGGTGCATGTGATCATTGAGACGAACACCTGCATACGCATCTGGCGCAAGTCGAACTTTAATATCTGGACCGTCAATCAGTTTATGCATTAGCTGTGGGGGCATATACTTTTCAAGTTTAATGTAACATTTATAAATAACTTAACAAATAAACAAATCAATAAATATAGTAGAAATATTCCAAGTGCAGCTGTGTGGAAGCACCAGCCGATCGCGCCTATCTGTCGAAGCTGGGCATTTGGACGCGCGGCGGCGTGTAGCCCTCGGGATATGGCACCAGCTGGTTGTTGAGCACGCGCGCATTGCGCCAGGTCTTCACCTTGTCCTCGGGGGTGTCTGGGACGCGAACTCCTTCGATGAGTGTGACTGCGGGCCCATCGACGACGTTGTGCGTGCTCTGGCCAATGGGATTGCGGTGCGGACTGGCCTGAACGGGGCGGCGTGAGGGCGTGGCCGAGGGTGCAGCCACGCCGGCGCTGGCCGTGACCACCACAGAGTGCGGCATATAGGTGACGAACTTCGATTTCTGTGGCAAGGCGTTGTAGTTGTGCTTGGTAATCAGGTTCTGCGGTGGCCGTGACCTGTGGCTAGGATAGGCGCGCTCATCTCGGCTGTAGTACTCCAGCGGCTCGGAGGCAGCGTACTGTAGATCGCTGGGAAAACTGATTGGTGCATCTTGCGCTTGGCGCAACACGCGTGGCTGTGCCTCCACTGGGGCAGCATAGGTGAACGGCTGCCACTGGCGCTCCATGGCGAACGAGAAGTTGTTGTTGTATGCCGTGGGCTGTGCCTGGAAATACACTGGCTGCCAGGCGGCGTTACCGCCCAGCTGACGGCCGCTTCGCGAACTGCTGCCGCTCTCCAGCGCCCGCTGCTCCAAGGCTTTGCTGTGCGCCTTGGCCAGCTGGAGCTGTATAAATTTCGCCTGTCGCTGCTCTGCCTCGGCCTTGCGTTGGCGATAGTCCTGCTGCTGCTGTGCCAGCTCGCTCTGCTTCAGCAGTGTCGGCGTATGCTCGAAGACTAGCTGGCGGCCACCTCCATTGGCATTGGCATTGGCATTCCTGGCTTGAACCGCTGGTCGCTTGACATCCGAGCTGCGCACAAAAAACGAACCGGCTGCCTCCTCAGCGCGCGCTTTGCGACTGTTCTTGCCCACCAGAATCTCCACATCCTCGCCCTGGCTCGACTTCACATTCACCACGCGCACCTTCGATGGATCCAGGTTGCGTCCAAAGCGCAGCTCGGTGCGCAGCAGTGAAGGCCGTCCGGTGGCGCTGCTGCTGCTGCCATCAGCTGCGCCTATCAGCAGCGCACCGCAAACAATTAATGCCACAGCACTCATACGCCCCGTTGCCGCAGTTGCCCTTGCAGTCGTCACTGTCGCCATCTTTTGGTGCGTGCGCTGTGAAATTGATGCAAAATTGTATCAAATTAGTGAGAGTTAATTAGGTGAGCATTATATGTGGTCTGACTGGGTATGCGAGTGCAACCAGCAACAACAACAACAACTTCTTATTGCTATCATAATTTACATAATTAGCGAGTTCATCCAACAGCTTCAAAGTAACTGTGTACTGGCAATGTATATATGTATATAAATAAGTACATATTCATATTAGTATACAATCTATATAAGTTTAGTAGTCCTAAGCTAAAGCAAAGTTTTTCGTTCCCATGGCATGAGTCTTCAGACTTACTACGTCGCATGGCTGCCTTACGTAAAATAGGCCTGCCACTGGGCTTAACGCTGCTTTCTACCTTTTTTAAAGGTTCAAGTTAATTAATGAACTTCGATAGAGATAAATTATGTTAAAGCTTGTTACATTTGATTATTTCTTTCGCAACAAACCCCAAAAAAAATTAGGGCGTTGCTTCTGTCATGTATTTTGTATCGTGAGAAAAATTCTCTTATTGAATTTGGTGTGAATTTCGAAATAATTGCTTAAAAATAATGTAGGCAAGGAAAAAAAACATAAGCTAATAAACATATAAACATAAAAAAAAAAAAAATAAATATAATTAAGAAAAATATATAAACAAAATATACACAGCTGAAAAAAAAATACAAAACAAAATAAATATATATTTTACTTAATTTTTTTATACAATACAATACAAGTTTTCTATAGATAATGTATTAAATTAACAAGAAAATTTAAATAAATATTTAACCAACATTAAAATCATTAGTAAATACTTATTAGCCTGTTTTAACAAAGTCTGAGACTAGATTATTATAAATTCATAATCATGTTTTATTTCATTTTATGGATTCTTATAATCCATAAATTTCTTTGATACTTTAAAGTAACAAATTGCGGCTCTTGGAATGTTTTTTGTGTTTGTTTTCACGCCGGTTAATTAGCTCTGGCTTGAATCGTATAGCTATGATTTTCAACACCTCGTTGCATTGAATTTGGCTCATTATTGACGGTTGCGCTGCTCTTTATTTAATTATTGACAACCAGTCAAGCAGCCAAGCAGCCAAACGAGCTGAATGCATCTGCAAAACTGTTTTATTTTTATTGCATCTGCGTGTCTGTGTATATGTTGCTGTTGGTGTTGGTGAGTTGGGCTCAGAAAGCGAAACAGCAATTAAAAAATGCAATGCCTAACTTTCGTTTGCCGCTGTGGCATGAGGAAATTGTCGGCTGTCGGCTGTCGGTTGTCGGTTGTCGGTTGTAGATTGTCGATTGCCGGCAACAACATTTTTATTTTCCACTCAGTGCCAATGCGACAACTCCTGACAGTTTGGGCGTGAAATTGCAATGGCCACGCCTCCTTCATAGTTGCAGCTAAACAGCTAAGCCCTAACCGAGCAGCTGTCATGCCATCAAAGTCAATGCCTTGCCTTTGGCTGTGAGCAAGAAATCAACGTATTTTATAATATTTTTGCACCTGGAGCACTATTCACTGATACAGTTTTCAACATATGCTCGCGTTTGCCTTCACCACGTCTTATCTAAAAGAGGAAGTTCACTCTTTTGAATACACTTGGATAGGTATTTATAATTGCATCACACTTAAAAATAATTTATTATTTATTAAGAATTATAATAATAATCTTCTACTATATCACACATCCATATCAAATCGGATTACGCTATAAAAAAAAAAAAACCAGTTCATGCAAGTTTACTTACTTTAATTAACTAATTCTTATCGACTTGAAACAAATATTTTCCATTTAGTGTACACAGCAAATATTTGTTAATTTGTTTTTAGATTTTATGTAACAAATGTTGGTATTGCTAATATTAAAAAAAATATATATTAGTATATATTTGTATATAAACTGAACGATAGCAATTAATAGTGCCGATAAGACGAGTTCATTTTGTTTACACTCTAATATCAACCTGGGAGCTATATTTATATTTACATTCTAGTAAGAGTTTGATAAAAATCTGAATTCGATATGCGCCCTTGAGATATAACTTCTTTGATGTATTTTTAGCTATGCCATAAAAACCAATAAAAGTTTGATGTAATTCTTTGAAAAGTCAAAGAAGAGAGTCAAAATTTTGGGAAGCCCATTTGAGCTGTCAGTGGCTCACTCTGGTATCGAAACTCTAACAAACTCACGACTGCTTCGCTCTGATTAATGTTGATTTACAATCACGCCTTGTGGGCGTAGCCCACGCCAATCAATCTGATAAGTAACTAACTATTTAAGTGCTGCGCCAAAGATTGATGGCCGCGTTGCAGTACCATTTATCGCAATTTGCGTCAGATCAATTTAAGCTTGGCCTATTGATTGGCCGCATAATTGGGCTGAATGAACTGAGATGTTGTGATATTACGCATACGCCGCGTACCGCTACCAGCGAGCCACTAATGAGTGAAAATTTACCGACAAAATGAGAAAAACAATTAAGCGAATTGTGATTTGTGAATTGTGAATTGCAATTTCAATAAATGCGCACGGCAAAGTTCACGGCACGACTACGACTCGGTCAATCTGGGTGCTCGTGGCCGAAACTCAAACTCAGACTGCGGCTCGCGACTTGCTGACTTTCACTTTCAACTCAAAGTTGGCGGCGACGCGGCTGAGTGCGCCGCGCTCCCAGTTCAACTGGCTACAACTGCTACCGCTAGCTCTTGCTCTGGCTCTGGCTCTGCTTCTGTGGTTTTTGTTGTTATGAAATCGTCGCAATCACCGCGCACTGTAACAACAAAAACAAGTTTTACTTTTTGCACAACAACAAATCAAAAAACCCAAAAGCAACAACAAATAAAAACCCAAACGTCAAAAAGAAGTCAACGCTTGCTATTGAGCGCTTGGTCTCTTTTTCTATAAGCCTTTTCTTAAGTGTCGGCCAGCGTTTTTAGGCCGCTGCCCGGTAACAGCTGCGTCGACGCCAGCAGCGATGTCAGCGCTGTTGGCTTCAATGTCACGGCACAGCCGCGGCCGCTGCCGCTGCCGACGTCGACATCGACGCGTTGTTTCGTAGCCATCACCTGGTGTTTCGCCTTTTGAAGCTTTGCCGTTGCGTCTTCGTTTCTTTATTTTTATTTTTTTTATTTTTTTCTCTCTTTTTTTTTCGGCCACTTTTGTTCAATGAAAATTACATCACTTCAAGTTTTGAAGCGCGGCGAGACAGGAAATGCGACTGAAACACTTTATCGGCCGGAGTCATAGCCCTGCGGGTTTGCTATTATGTGCATAACTATGTTGAAATGCAAACTGCAATTATTATTATGTGTGTGCAATTTAAGTTTGAGCTAAGGTCTTAATTTCATCTCTGGCTATTTGGGATGTTGCTGTTGCTGTTGTTGTTGTTGTATTGATGTTGGCCATTATACGCTGGGGTTTATCCACTGCGCGAGCTGCTACTTAAAGTGCTCAGCATTTGCATGCGACTACGACAAACAACTACAGTGCGACAGACGGCGCACATTTAATGATGGGCTTTCTCACTCAAGGCGTGCCGTTTGCCATTAATTGGGTATTACGTTTATAGCAACAAGCTCAATTGAGCACAATTGCTGGCAGCAGCGGCACAAATCGCCGACTTGTTCATTGACTCTTGAGCTTGTGTGTTGACTCTTGAGCTCGAGTTCGACTTCGACTTCGAGTGCGAGTGCGAGTTCGAGTTGTGTCGGCTTCTAACAGCTCTCACACACACACTCACTTAAAACTCTCACTTTTCTTGCTAGAGCCGCTCTTCTAGGGCCCTCAGTCGCTTCAGCTTGTCAGCTTGTCAATCAAAAGGCAACAGCAACTTCCCAGCCACGATTGGCAACGCTGCGAGCATTACCAATTGATCTGGCAAACAAAGACTGCATTCAAATTACGTATACGCCCCCACGTGAGCAACGGCAGCGCATTCTTCTTCTTCTTCGCTTTTGTTTCAATATTCGCACGTTGCGCACTGCACTTAAAATGAATCTAAATCGGAGCCGTTGCCGATTAACGATGTCCGATATCATTGGTAGTCGGGTCAACAATCGAACGTACGTTGCTTATTGTTATCAGCGATTGTCGTAATGTTTGTCTGGTGTCATTGTTATTGTTGTTGTTGTTGCTGCAGTTGTTGTCATGTGCAAAATGCAAATGTGGCCGTGTGCGGTTAATGTAATTTGTTGTTATTGTTGTTGTTGCTTGTGATGCTTGCCGGCGCTGTATTAATTTCACTTTTACTTTTTATGATTAACATTTCCCACCCAAAAGTGAGAAACTTTACATGATTTTTTTTTTTCTATTTTTCACTTAAACATATTTGTACTTTTTGTTGTTAGTGCGACTATGAAATGTGAAATTTGAAAGATCATAAAGTTTAAAGATGCTGTAGCCCTTGCTGGTCGGTCTCTTGGCTGGTCTTTTCTTAAAATTAATGCTTTTTACTTATGGTCTTTCTTTTGTTTTTAATTTTACTTTTTATTATTTTTTCTGTCTTTTTTTTTTTTTTTTGCCAGCATCTTTAATTACACATGCTTGTTAGTCAGCATTGGCAAGCACTTTCCGGCTTATGACAAGAGTGAACAAGTGTAAATGTGTGTGTGTGCTTTGGCGCCTGGGTGTTTTTTTTTCTTTTTGCGCCCAAGTGTCGCAACTGAAAGTGAAATTTTTTGTAACTTTCGGGCACATCAATCGAATGCCAAGTTGAAGGTTCGTAGGCTTGATGGATAAAGCCTGTCATCTAAAATACTATCCACGAACATGCAGATGCTATTGCCTCAACCCATTCAAGCCCACACACAAATGCGGTAAGCTGTGGACCCATAAAATTTCTTAAGCATTCGCTTTTATATCAAAAGGCATCAATGTCATAATATCTACGGCATATCAGTCAATGTCGGGCTCTAAATACTTCACAGATTATGTTTTGAAAGTGTAAATACGAAAGAATTCGAATCGAAGCACAAGAACTAATTATTTATACTAATGAAAATTTTTATAGGCAAATATTACTTAAATAAAATATTACAAATTCGAAATATATAAATTATGCTTCATCAAATCGCAGCAATAATAACTCACGTTATATTTAAACGCTCGGCTTAATATCCTGTTTGTTAAGTAGTCCAAAATACTTGCTGCTCCTTGACGCCTTGCTGACGACGATCACAACAAACGGCTCTTAATTTGTGTTTTTTATTTTAATGTATCTGCGAGCGAGCCAGACGAAATGTGCGACAGATCGCAACGCGAACCGAAATACAACTGAACGCAAATGAAAAACTTTTGCTTGCAAGTAAAAAAGCATCGAGCTGGAAAACGACAGAAAAAAGTAAAAATTATTATGCATACATAGATATGTACACATGTATGGGGGGATCTATGTGTGTTTGGAGGCCGACGCCAACAACAACTTAACAGCAGCAGCAGCAGCAGCCGCAGCGAACGAACGCAGCGAAGGTAACTGCGATGTTGGCAACGGTAACAACCACTAACACACACACACACACACATATACCAGTCTGTATACACAGCGACGCCGACAGCGACGTCGGCAGCAGCAACAGCTGGCCAAAGAGACTTAGATTGGGACTCAGACAGAGACCCAGACCGAGCTGGAGCTGAAGCTGAAGCTTGAGACAGCTAAGCAAACACCAGAGCCGAGAAAGAAAAAACAGCAATACACAGACAAAATGTGGATCGAAGGGGCAGCAGAAGGGGCAGACGAAAACTCAAGCAAAACATGCCAAATAAAAACCAAAGCAAAGCAACAACAATGCGGCCAAAATCTGCGAACAATTGCGCAATTGCAGCAGCAGCCAACAACACAACAACAGCAACAACAAAAGCAACATCAGTGGCAAAAAAAAAAGAGCGAATACAGAGATCCAAATTTTACTCACAATATTTCATTTCTTTTTTGGCGATCCACTCGTCAACGACGTTTCTTTCGCATCAGTGCAGTTGATCCGTTGATTGAGTAACTGTAGTTTATCTCTGATTATTTAAATCATACATGCATATTTGTGATAGAAAATGCTTTAAAAACATACAAATGTAAATCTTTGAAAATAAACGTCAGCTATTATATCATTAATTAGTTACGCGTAATTTGTAATATATATTATTATGTTTCCTACAATTTGTCATGCCAATCAGTACTTAGAAATATATATTTTAGTCTAACTTCTTCTGTAATTAATTGAAAGAAATCTTCGCTAAGAATTAAACAAGTATTGATTGCTTGTAGAAGCACATTAATCAATTATATAAAGAAGAGTTTGAGGTCTTGAAATTTTAATATTAAACATTAACATAACAAATAAACAAATTAAATGCGAATTTCTTTATTTGTTTGGCTTCTCTAAAAATAGGTTTATTTTTTGTATAATGCAAACAAAAATTAAACAAGAAAGTTTTTAATGTGCATTAAGAAATACAAATAAATCGTAGTTAAATCCAGTTCTTATAATAAATACGATTTATTTGTATTTCTAAATTAAAATAAAGAAATTTCTTACAAAACAGGCGAGTAGACGATTTATTATTAGGTAAATATTTAACAAAATCTTTATTTTGAGAAGACTTTACTGTAATTTTGTTAACAGCAATTTATTATAATTTTTCTTTTTCTTTTTAATATGTGCAATTTAATTTTTCCATTTAGTCCTGTTTAACAGTTAATTGTTAATTGCTTATTTTTACCAACACCCCCAGTTGCTGTTATAATTTTCACAAAATATTTATGTAATGCATTTTATCATTGTCATTTTCACCAATTTCCTTTTAGATATGTCAAATAAATAATTACAACTCCAGAAAATGGTCAACAATAGCTACGTTTATTACACAAGTCAACAAAGTTTCTAATAAAGAGACTGAAACTAAGTGATAATTTGTCATACAAATTAACTTCACTAAATTTATTCATACTCTCCATTTTCCACTCTCTTTTTTGGCGAATGTGTGTTCAGCAGACAATGATAAATATAGATAATTGATGATATTTTAGTACAGAATGAATATTGTCAAATAAAAATGTTTTAAGTTTAGTACCAAAAATTTTAGACTTTTTCCATGGCTCAAATTGGAGATCAGCTCGGCAAATCATAGTCCTAACTTTGCTAGAAAGCTACATCCGACTTGTGTTGGCCAGTGTTATTTAGACTTTAATTTTACTAATAAAATTTGTTTAGTCTCAGTGTGTAGACTTTAACTACGATTAGTTATATGCTTAAAGTGACAAATTACCATTTGACAGCCCATCACGCTAAAGTGCCAACGGCGCTCCTCAGCCCCAATTCTTCTTCCGAGTCCCGCTTGAGTTGCTCGTAAGCTCGTATACTGTTTTGTCGGCTTCAGATGCATGCTGTTTGATAGCGGGCAGAAAAATAATTGCCATGTGCCGTAGTGGTTAAACGAAAGTGGCCAGAAGTAGGTGTGTTCCAATGAGCTGTGTACCTTGTTTAAGATGCTGAGATACAGATACAAATCCAAGGCAGCCGCATCATATGCACACACATACACACACACACTCAAACACACACACAGACAGACGCACGCAGCTGCCACACACTTAGCCCAACTTTTTATTAGCAATTTTCGCAATTTTCATAGCGCTTTATTGTGTCGTTTCTTGTTGGTGCGGCTTTTGAATAAAATGCTTTTTTTAATTAACAAAAATTTCACTTTTTTTCTTTTGTTAGATTTAATATTTAACAGAATGAGTGGAGGATGGATGAGTGTACATGCATAAGCCATGGGCCAAACAATCAACTTATGCAGCGTAGACTTCAAGTTTGTTGTTCGGTGATTGTTGCTGATACGTTCTTAGCTGAATCTGATCCTTATTCCAGTCCATTTCAGCAACCGCAGCCACGCCCCTGACGCTCAGCTCCAAGCAGGTCAATTTGTACTCAAACATCTGGCGGAATAGTATCTTAAATACCAGCGAGGTGCAGACGTACAAGCTCCGGTCGATGATGTGTATGTTATAGAGTCGCAGGCAGGCAAAAATGGGAATCGGCAGCATTAGGGGTGTGCAAAAATCCGGCAGACTTCTGGGCGATATGTCAAAGTCGGCCAACGATCGATGGTTTAGCTCAACGAGAAAATTGACACTGAGGTCCCGGACATTGCCTGCGACGTTGAGACACAGGCCCTCCCTTATCACGCCAAAGCCCAGGCCCAGGCAGCACTTGCACGCGTAGTCCTGGCAGGAGCACGGCCTGCCAATCGATGGCAGCTCAATGAGATTATTGTTGACGGTGCGTGAGAGTATATAACGTACTGGTGCCAATTGCTGGCCACTCGAAGGATTATACAGAACAAATGTCAGCGCATCGCTTGGCATCGATCGGTAATACTGGGTGTATACGCAATGCACCCATAATACCAACAGCAGCCAAAGTGGTGCAAGGCAACTCATTATTGTTGTCGGGCTTAGACGTGTTTTCCCGCACAATTGTCCAAACAGAATGTGTATTTTATTCGCCCTCAATTCATTACATTTCACAAGTTCTAGCCATATTAGTTACGCGGCTAAATGGCGTGGAAAAATATTTATTAACTTTAATTATTGCCAACTAATGGAAAATGTGTCAATGCTAAATCGCATTGCCCATGATAAGTCCAAATGGCTGCAGTCGCCGCCCGAGAATAACTGCACTCATTTGGCTAATTGCGAAACATTGTTTATTGAGCCTCTCATGATAAGCCAAAGCCATCATTATCTAAAAATAAATGTTTCTTTTTGTCATTATTATTGTATGGCATTTGTTACGTTGGCTAGAAATGCAAATGTAACAAAATTGCACACTTGACACTTTAAAATGTGTCAAAATTACCCGAGACGCTCAATTTACGCAAAACAACAATGGCTAGCAATAACAACAACGACGAAAGCAGCAGAAAAATAAAATTGTCATTGGTATCGCAATCCACAACGTACCTTGCTTTCGAACAGATACAGACAGTATTTGTGCCGTAAATGGGTTTTTAAAATCGTATTTGGTCTTTCTTTCTGTATTTTGTCATGCATTTCACATTTGTTTACAAACGAAAACAAAGACTGAAGATTGTTATTTGTTTCTCGATGATTTGTTGATTATTTGTATTAAGTCTTTTATAAGTCTCGGCGGAAATCGAAGACTGTTTCAACAGCATAATGTGTACAAATGTATCTGTAATTGACAAATGTTTAACCGACCTTGTATTAGTTCAAAGGCCTGAAAATGTGTTTGGAAAATATTTATTTTTGTAGGGCTTATACTTTATGTAATTAACTATATGTACATGCATATTTATAAGACTTAAAAATGCGGGCAACACCACCTGCAAGGTCAACCAAATCTCCCCAATATTTAACGGAAATTATTACCTGAAGGTAAAAGGTTAATAGCCGTGAATTAGAAATAAATAAGACTAGAGACATCTGAACTAATATACAAAAATATTGAACAAATATTTTTCAAAAATTTCATATTGTAAAAATAGTAACTCAGAACTAGTTTTAATAATTACTAAGGAAACCAAAATCGTACTCCCGATTCTGTTTAATATAGAAAATAAGTTAGCTTGAATAATATAAAAAGTCTTTACATGTTGCATAGTGTAATTATGTTAACTTATCATATTCAAAAATATTTTTATATATTCCAATATTTACCTAAACTAAACTAATGAGCATACGTGTCTCAACAAATTTGTCCAATCATAGAAGCAAATAAATAAATATACTTAATACCATTTAATAGATTATATCAAATTATTTCTTGAAAAACGTTACACTTATTAGGCTTAACATAATCACTCCACACTTTACATTTCACTCCACTTAACAGAAATTAATTCGTGCTGAAATCTCCAATTTAAGGCAATTTTTGAAATCGGTTTCGAATTACTGAGCAAAATTTAAAAATATTTAATTTTCATATTTCAAAATCTATATTCTCGTTTTTGCATAGATGTTTTAGCAACGACTGTTAAAATGCTGCTTTGTTGATGAAATATTCACTGGATATGTTAAAATGCTTCACTGTTAAACTCGGTGTTAAGCAAACAGCTGACCAGTTATGTCCATCCAACGCAGCAAAAAAAAATACCAGAACAGAAGTAATAAATACTAAAGTAACGCAGCAATTTTTGTTGTGTCCACAGCGAAAATGTTTAAACTCGGTTAAAATAAACAAAAACCCTAAAATTAGCTCGCGATTCAGCAATCAAAAATTATAATACATTACATACCATTGTCGAGTAATATGGGCGATTTTTTCAAGTCGCTTAACTTTAACTACTTTAACACCACATCCGATGCAGGTGGTAATGGTGGAGGAGGAGGTTCCACTAATGCCACAGTGAACAGTGGCAGTATGGACAATGATTACGTTGGCCAATATGTGGAAATCTCGGGATTGAAGCTGCGCACAAAATGTGTCATAGCCGAAGGTTAGAAAAATTTGGAACATACAAACAAAAACAATTGCCTAACCCCATGCAAGGGCATAAAAATCAATAGGAATAGAGTGTTAAATATGGCTGTATTCTTCAGAAAGTTTATAATTGCAATTAAAACTGCCAACAATGCCACCACAACGTCATCTACAAGCTCTTCGTTTCCGCTTTCTGATTTTCGCATTGAAACAGAATGAAAACTTGTTGCTTTGTTAGCGAGTATGAGATGTACGCTAAGAGTCATGCATGCTGTAAATTAGTATTGGTGCCTCAAGCTGTTATTGAAGTTCAA
Source organism: Drosophila aldrichi (assembly GCA_035045965.1). NCBI lineage: Eukaryota > Metazoa > Arthropoda > Insecta > Diptera > Drosophilidae > Drosophila > Drosophila aldrichi. Next base: position 1,694,059 of record JAWNOM010000521.1, read on the forward strand.
GCGTTCTTCGGCCGTTCTCTTGACCCATGAGTCACATTGCCAAACACGCACACACACATACACGTTATCACAAGAAAAGAGTATCAAATTTCTGAATTTTGATTTCATTAATAATGCATATTTAATTATATAAATGAGTTTGGCTCGTCACTGAAATGGAACGCCCCCGCTTATCAGTGTGATTTGTTATCAACGTTTCCCCTTCTATTTGCAGGCGGATATGCCTTTGTGTACGTCGCACAAGATGTGAAAAATGGCACAGAATACGCCCTCAAGCGCTTGATCGCCGCCGATCAGCAGGCCTGCCGAACAATCAACAATGAGATTAGCGTCCATAAGCAACTATCTGGGCACAGCAACATTGTCACTTGCATTGGCACCAGCTGCATTCCTCCCACGTCCCATCATGGTGCACAGTTTTTATTGCTAACGGAACTGTGCAAGGGTAACTGATGTCTTACAATGATCAAGTGGAATCCTATTTAATAATTTCATTTCTCTCAAAAGGTGGCTCTCTGGTGGACTGCTTCAGAGTAGACAATTCAGCGCTCGATCCACCTGTTATTTTGCGCATATTCTATCAAATGGCACGAGCCGTTGCCCACATGCATACACAGTCGCCGCCCATAGCTCATCGTGATATAAAGGTAATTGGGAACTGTAAATGCCTAATGTGAATCCCGTCAAATCAATTGAAAAGCAAGCAAGAATAGAATTTAATTTATGTATGTAGTAATGTATGAATCCGTTTTAATCGTCTATATCAAGATGATAGAACTATTGAGCAAATGTCTTTTAAAAACTAATCGAATCGTTATATATATTTCATTGCTAGATTGAAAATTTCCTTATTGGCAATGACAAGCAGATCAAACTTTGCGACTTTGGTTCAGCCAGCAAGGAGATGTTGGAGCCGACATTTGAATGGACCGCACATCAACGCAATATGCTTGAGGATCAGCTGAATACGGTAACCACGCCCATGTATCGTGCGCCCGAAATGTTGGACACATGGTCGAATTATCCAATTGGTCCCAAGGCCGATATATGGGCACTTGGCTGTATATTATATTTTTTGTGCTATCAAAAGCATCCATTCGAGGATGGGGGCAAGCTGCGAATCATCAATGCCAACTATATTATGCCACCTGACTCACGCTACAATTGCTTTCGCGAGATTATAAAAGGCTGTTTTAAAGTGAATCCAGCAGAACGCTATGACATCTCAATGGTCTTGGAACGTTTGGCAGCCATTGCTGAAACAAACAACTGGTCGCTTAAGGGACCATTGGATTTGCGCGGCTTGCCCATAGAAACATCGCCAGCCCATAGTCCAGAGAGAAGTATGCCCGAAACGAGCCACTCCGAGTTCTATTGCGACAATCCAAATCCTGCGGCGATGCCCACACCAACGCCCATGTCTACGAATGCACCACAAACTGCTCCTGCTGCAACGACCTCGACGGCCAACCATGCCAGCGGCAGCTTGCTGTCCTCTCTGCGTGGCGGTGCTGGCACTCTGTTCAAGAACCTAAAAGATACATCAACCAAGGTGATGCAAACAATGCAACAATCGATTGCACGAAACGACTTAGACATTAGTCACATCACTTCGCGCGTTCTGGTAATGCCCTGTCCCTCGGATGGCTTCGAGTCCACTTACAAAACGAACAACATTGAGGATGTGCGTATGTCATTGGAGAGTCGCTTTGCACCGCAAAAGATAAGCATTTATAATTTTGGACCACGAACTGTGCCGCGCCTGCCGCCGCCAGTACGAACTGTTGAGGCGGGCTCTGTATATGGTTGCCCACAGGCACACGCTCCCAATCTTCAGGTAAGTGTGAAGACTTCTATATACATACCCAAGACATTCTCTTTAACAACTAAACTTTATTTCAGGGCCTGTTCACTGTGTCAGCGGATATGTATAACTTCCTTAACGCAGATCCCAAATCTGTTGTCATTGTGCAAACTGGCGATTCGGGCGGCTGCACAGCGGCCACAGTTATATGCGCTCTGCTTATGTACGCAGATTTGCTGCAGGAACCAGAGGATGCGGTGCAAGTGTTTGCTGTTAAACGCCACACCATTAATTTGCGCCCCTCCGAGTTTCGATATCTCTACTATTTTGGTGATATTTTGCGGCCCACGCCGCTTCTTCCACACTACAAGAATATCAACCTGGTTTCGCTCAGCTGTCAGCCGGTGCCGCGCATGACCAAGGCTCGTGATGGCTGTCGGCTATATATGGAGGTCTACTGCAACGAGATGTTACTTCTCACTACGTTGCAAGATTACGAAAAAATGCGGTAAACTAAAAACTATCTTTACACTTTACAGATTGGTTAATTTTAATTTTATTCTATTTCAGGCTATACATAGCGGGTCCAGGCAAAATCGTGCTACCAATTAACTTAACAGTTTGTGGAGACTTGACTATTGTATTGTACCATGCGCGTAATGCGTTGAAGGGCATGGTGCGACCGCAGGGCCTCAAGATTTGTCAGTTTCAAATTAATACTGGCTTTGTGCCCGAACCAGAGACACTCATCACATTTAATGCCCATGATCTCGATGATCTGCCTGATCCGGAGCAAGTACCGCCAAACTTTTGCGTATCGCTCTCATTAAGCGTAACGGATACGGAAACTCCGCCCAGCCACAAGCCACCATGGCTACCAGCCAAGTCCAAACGTAATGCACAAAACTTATTTAGTTCCGATTTAGAGTATGTGGAGATGCTGGATAATTTCGGTAAGGTGACGCTGACTTTAGTAGAGATAAACTATTAATATTGATCGATTTATGTGGGTTGCAGTGACCAAGCCCAGTACAAAATCCTCTCCGCCAGCATCTGTTAGAAAGTCGGAACGATCGAGCTCGCCGTTAGTGCTGCCCGATGTCACGGAAATCGCTCATGATACACCCACAGCAATGCCAGAACCCTCGCCACCCATTGATTTGCTCAATCTGAATCAACAGCCAAGTGCTGGAGCTGCAGCAGCTGCTGCTGATCCTCTGGCAAGTGCTATGCCCAGCTCAGATGCTAGCTTCGACCTGTTAGGTGCCTTTGGCGATGATGACTCCACAGGCATTGGATCGGCACCCATTCCCGATGTGTTGCCGCCCCCACCGCTGCAGCAGACTACACAACAGCCGCAGATCAATGCAGATCTTTTTGACATATTTGGCTCTATGGATCAGAACGGCGGCATTGGCGCTTCCAATCTAAAACCAACAACCAGCACTAATCTGCCACCTTTTGTGGGCACGGTACCGACCTTCGTCACAACGCCAGCTGCACCCAGGAAGGAACCATCACCTACGCAACCACAAAAACCACTAGATCCGTTTGCTGATATTGCCAACCTGGCTTCGGATCTAAATATAAACTTTAATCGCAGCACACTTGGTGCTAAGTCGGCGGGCAGCACTCCCGTTGGTCATAGTCCACAGCCTACGCAATTTTCCAGTCCGACGCACAAGCCAGCGCCAAGTCCACCGCAGACCCAAGCGCAACCTCAACCACAAGCTAAACCTCAACAGCAAGCACAGCCACCGTTTGTAAGGACACCACCGCAGCCCCAGCCGCAGCCGCAGCCGCAACCACAAGCTCCACAATCACGCCCGGACTATAGTCGAACGCACTTTGACGCGCAAAAATCATCGCAGCAACCAGGCGCTGGTGGCGGAGCCAAGAGCTCAGATATTTTTGCAGATATTCTGGGTCAACAGGGCTATTCGTTTGGTAGCAAAATGAATCAGGGGCCGAGATCCATAAACGAAATGCGCAAAGAGGAGTTGGTGAAAGATATGGATCCGAAGAAAGTGCGGATTATGGAATGGGTAAGTATTAGTAGCTATCTAACTAAGGAATACCTATAATAATACCGGAATTACAGACCGACGGCAAGAAGAACAATATACGTGCTTTGCTCTGCTCCATGCATATGGTACTCTGGGAGAACGCAAAATGGCAGCGCTGCGAAATGTCCACCATGGTTACGCCCGCCGAGGTGAAGAAGGCCTACCGACGCGCCTGTCTAGCTGTGCATCCAGATAAGGTGAGCTCCTACATTTATTGCGAAGCTTTTTTCTTTATATACGTCTCTATATTTACAGCATAATGGAACGGAGCACGAGGAAATCGCCAAGCTAATTTTTATTGAATTAAATAATGCTTGGACGGATTTCGAGAACGATGCCACACAGCAAAACATGTTCAATGCTTAAAATGTGTCCTAAAGCTATTATAAGTATATATGAATATATACACAAATAGATTTAACAATCCTTCTATTAGCTAAACCTAGTTTAAAGCCATGTAAGAGTGTAAGCTTTAATGTGTAAAGTGAAAGTATTTGTGTATGCCACATAAGGCATATACATTTTAGTTAGCCCAAAATGAACCCCATTTGAAATTCTAAAAATATTTATGGACAATTTACTTAATTTTGTAACTAAATCTTAGGTGCCCATCCACATTCCCACAAATACACAACACCTATATTGTGTACGAGCAGAAAATCATTATTTAATAAATTGTAATTAAACAGTGTGTGCAGTTAGGACTGTTGATAGTACAGATGTAAGATCTGAACATTATCTAATCCTTAAAGCAATGGTAACTGTACATTCTATAGCTATGATTTGTGAAACAAACAATTCTATATATCTTATACTCAATACTTCAAAAGCTCAATTATTATAATTATTGGCGTTAAAAACAAAATGACCTGGTCCCAACCCAATATGTGATTACGATAAACGCCTATGCAATTATGATAACTAAATAAGCTGATCTAATTATAAATATATAAATAAATATATATCTATATATATATATATACATATTTATCCGAGTACATACAAACTGTTTGTAAAAATGAAATAATATGTGTGGTTGACCAATCAAAACTGTACTAAATAGAAATAGAATTGTAAAACGCTTGATTTACTGTTACCCAAAAAGAGCTCTTTATTTTCAGCATTTAAAATAGGCCCATTCATATATACGGAAATATGTAATAAATTATTTATGCATTTCTCTGCGAACAGCTATTGTTAGCAATCACAGTTGTATTATTTAATTATATTGTGCCCTTAACCAGCTTGCCGGCCACATATACGGCTTTAATATTGCGATCATCGCCGGTATAAATAAATTTCTCCAAGAGCTCGTCAACAGTAAGCGGACGATGTGGCTTCTCCAGCACACTCACATCCACCAGCAAAGCATCGAAATCCTTACCAACAGAAAAATTACCCGTAATATGATCCAGGACTAATGCCTTAGCACCACCCAAGGTGGCTAAATAGAAAGCCTGTTTGTACGTCAATTGTTGGTAGTCGTTATCAGGAGTTGCAGCTCGCCCCATGCCTAAGATATTTTGTTTTTTAAAGAAGTCAAGATGTTTGGAAAGTTCTATGGCACGCTGTATGGCAGTTAGTACGGATACAGAATTCCCTCCAGATACATCCGTGCCCAGGCCCACTGTTAATCCAGCCTTAATAAGGCGCTGTACATCACAAATGCCCGAATTCAAGTTCGTATTGGAAGCAGGACAATGAATAATAGCCGTTCCACGCTTCTTAAGCAAGGCAATCTCATCATCTTGCAAATGCACTCCGTGCGCCATGACAGTCTGTATTATAGAAACAGATTAGGTTTCATTAAAGGGTTTTTCAGTCAACATTCAACAAACCTTTTTCGTTAGCAGTCCCGCTTCATCATAGGCATTGGCATAGCTCGTTTTAAAGATGCCTTTAACCACCTCGATCTCAGTCAAGTTTTCACTTATGTGGCTCTGCACATGCAAATCGTACTGTTTAGCTATGTTACCCAGTTTCTGCAGTAATTCCTTGGTGCAGCTCAGCGCAAATCGCGGAGTTACTGTGGGCAACACAAGGGGATTTTTCAGTTTGAGTATTGCTTTAACAAATGCTTCCGTTCCCGTGACCGATTCGTCTGTCGTCTCCCTGCAGAGCAAATAATATTCTGATTACTTTCGGGTCGATTGATTAATTGTCATGCTTCCACACACTCACACGTAGAAGTCGGGACTGTTGCAATTGGAGCAGACCTTTCCAATCAATGCGCGCTGGCCTTGACGTGCCGCTTCCTCAGCTAAGATCAGTGTCGATTCCAAATTGTTGGTAGCGAAATAGGAGGCCAACGTGGTGCCACAGCGAAGTGTAGCTTCCTATATAGAGTATCAAATTATCAGCTGGTGTAACGAAGCAGGCACAGAACATACATATGCAGTGAGCTGAGCGTGTGTGTGTGAAATCGATCGTTAAAAAGATCGCTCAGCAATAAATTATTATCGAAACAAATTTTATTGCATGTATGTGTCTGAGCACATGTGAGTGTAAGTGAGCATACAATATGATGATAGGCCGATAAGGAATAATAGTGATCATTATACTTACAACAACACTTCTATAGATCTTCTGCGCGAATTCCTTGTCAACATATTTGGCTTCAGTTGGAAACGTGTACGTATTTAACCAATCCAGCAAAGGAACACTCATTCCCAGGCCAATTTGTGCGTATTGCGGAGCATGAATGTGGCCATCACAAAACCCCGGGGAGAGAAACTGGAATCGAGACAGCCTCACTTCGCTAATCAAGTCCGCACTGACCTTGGAAGTGGACAGCCAATTGTCATAATCAACGCCAATACCAATTATCTTGCCATTCTCGACGGCTACAAAGCCCTCCTCAAACGCTTCGAATTCATCAAAAGATTTCGTATGCACGATTGTTCCACGGTAGACGGTGGGCATATTCTCTATTAACGTGTTCCTGCACTGGCAACGATCAGAAACTAAGTGGGAATGCTTGAAGAACAAGTATTCAAATTATTATCAGTATGGTTTCACATTTGAGGCGGTTGGCAGTCTCAGTTCTATCCTGTGTTGGTAAACAACAAAAAAAAACTTTGGCGGTAAAAATAATTTAAGATAAACTTTGTTTTATTTACTTAATATACTATTTTGAAATGTGTCTTATAGATATTGTTTTGCATTGCACATTTAGTATTTATATATATTAATTACAAGACTCATTTATATTTACAATATGAATAACTAAAGGAAGTCATAATTTGAGCGTATATTATAAAAATTATAAAACAATTTTATGATTTGTAGCCCATTTCATAAAAAGCTGGTCACTTTGTTGCAGTCGCAATTTTTAAGCAACAGCTGATATCCTATCGATAAATTTAAGTCGAATAAAATGTTGTGAGCAGAGGGAATACGCTTATTATTTCGTTTTCATTTACACACTTGCACAGCCAGGCTGAACTTTATTTACAAACAATAATGTAAGAAATAAGAAGTTTTGTTTATGTTCAGCGTTTTTCTTGGCGCAAATTTTCCAAATTATTAGTGCACAGTGTCCAATTATGATGATTTCGTAAATATCTGTTAGATTTAACTGAGCATATATTTAGTCGAAAGCGTCTCACGCAATCCAAGTGCATTATTACTCAACATAAATTGCATAGCATTGGATAAACGGGTTTAACTCAAAGCAAATTAAGACCTATTGTGAAATGTAAGTATGATGAAAAGTTCACAGCCACATAAACACAATTTGGATCTTCAATTATTTGACTAGAATATTCATAAAAATAATTATAATATTTGTATATATTATTTCTTTTATATGTTAACTTGGTGTTAAAATCTGTATTTTAAATAGGTGTGCTATTTGCAATTAATTATTTATATACAATTGACACGTACTCATAAACATAAACACGTTACTCCATCGAAAGCTTTCGGTGAAATAAGTCATAATGAAAAGATAATAAAAATAATAATAATTACGCCAGAAGTGCAAATTCGCTATCTGATTTCTTCATTCAGCTGTCGCAGTCGCAGCTGATCAAAACAAATACATACATAGCTAGCGATTTGTATAGAAAGCCAAGAAGCAGCCCGAGGACGTCAAAATGCGAAAAACAAACTGAAAACACAAGCCAATAATGAGCAGCAGTCCACGCTTTACTGACTGCCGCATGCGCTACACAATCTGTTTGTATGGAAAGCAAAGCAAAAGCAACACATAAGACATATTATTATGCATGTACTCTAATGTAGAGAACAGGAAGCAGAAAGCTCTTCAACGTTTGTGAACGTGTGATTGCCACAAAGCAGAACAAGTTATAAACAAAATCGAAAGGCAGCGGAAAACGAAAAGCACTCAAATTCTTGCAAGATGCGAAGCGGACCCAAGTAAAATACATGTGTATGTGTGTGTGTGTGCATGTGCATGTGCGTTTGCTTAACACATGAATACATAAGTACTACATGTGTTTGTGACACGACTGGGCCAAAGCGCCCGCGTCCCAAAAATCGATTTTTCGGGCCAGTGGCACATTCGGCGCACATAGCAAAACATCAAGTCGAACTCGGTCTGATTTAGTTAAGGCAGGCGCTAATTATAAAGTAATAGAATATTTCCATTTGGTAATAATATTAAATAAGCATATATAATAGTGATTGAATGTGTGTGTAACTGGGAACAGAAATACGTGCTCAAAACAGTTTTTGCATGACTGTGTGTGTTGTGTTTGTGTATGCATGCAAACATAAACAAGCGTTTCAAGGTCACTGCAAGCAAAAGAGGCCAAGCCAAAAATGTAATATGTACATATATATTCGCTCAATGGCGCACTTGGCTAAAAATGTTTAGCAAATAAAATATGATGTGATCGTTCCTTTGTTCTCTCTCTAATCATTCACAGCAGCCACAATATGGATTCGTTTTTAAGCCTATTCGATCCGAATCAGCCAGATGATGGCTTTGACGAGGAGCAAGAGCTGAATGGCAACAGCAGCGGCAGCAGCGAGTATGAGACGGATGGTCATGTCAACGAGAGCAATCAAATCAGTGGCAGCAGCAGCAACAACAACAACACTGGCAGTAATGTCAAAAGTAATCTAATCTTTGATTTTGAGCAGGGAGTTCTGCCCCCGGAGCCACAGCTAGGCAATGTGGAGTACAAGCTCAAATTGGTGAATCCGTCAAAGCAACGCTTTGAACACTTGGTCACCCAAATGAAATGGCGTCTACGCGAAGGACAAGGTGAGGCCATCTATGAGATCGGCGTCTCTGATGCGGGCCACCTGCAGGGCCTCAGCGATAAGGACATGAATGCCTCTCTTACCACGCTGAAGCATATGGCCCATCATTTGGGCGCTAGCACATCCGTACTGCGACGCAAGACAGTTGACATGCGGCGTTCGGTTGCCGAAGTGCTCGTACGCAAGATCCCTGACGATCAGCACAACATTGAGGTGCGCGTCGCCGTTTTAGGTGGCGCTGATGCTGGCAAATCCACGCTGCTGGGCGTGCTCACACAAGACGAACTGGACAATGGACATGGGCGTGCTCGCTTAAACATGTTTCGACACATGCACGAGATTCAGTCGGGTAATAGGTAAAGCTATATATAGCTGGAGCAGTTTCTAATTGGAGTGTCTTTTCAGGTCGAACCTCCTGCATTTCGCATGAAACTTTGGGCTTCGATGCCCTGGGCAATGTGGTCAACTACAAGTACAATGAAATGATGACTGCCGAGGAGATAAGCGATCGCTCCACAAAGCTGGTCACATTTATGGACCTGGCAGGCCATCGTCGCTATATGCGCACAACTGTCCAGGCTCTGAGCGGCTACTCACCTCACTATGCGATGCTTGTGGTGTCCGCTGGCAGCGGTTGCAATGACACCACTGAGGAGCATTTGGCCATTGTGCGTGCCCTAGATATGCCATTCTTTATATTGATTACCAAAACGGATATTACATCACCGGATGCCACACTGCAGGAGCTGCGCACTCTGCTCACGAATATCGGCTGCCGCAAAGTGCCGTTTATTGTCACCAATACAGATGAGGCCATATCGGCTGGGTCGAACCAGGTGTCTGAGAACATTGTGCCCATATTTTGCGTCTCGAATGTAACTGGAACTGGACTCAATTTGGTCACCAAATTTCTCTACGTATTGTCTCCAGGCATCAGCAATGCTGAAAAGGATCGCTTGGAACTAGAGCCATGCGAGTTTCAAATCGATGAAATTTTTCGGGTGACCGATGTGGGATCCGTTGTTGGCGGCCTGCTGGTACAGGGCGTCCTCACTGAAAATATGCCCATGAAAATTGGACCACTACCGAATGGTAGCTTCCACTCAGTTACCGTTCATACCATACATAGGAACAAGGCTCCATGTCGAGTAGTGCGCGCTGGCCAAAGTGCATCATTATCGTTCACGCCCACCCAGGAGTTGCCACCTCTGCGAAGCGGAATGGTTCTGTTGGGTGATTCAGGCAATATAGACGAGCCCTATGGCACTTACTTCTTTCAAGTGAGTTGAACATTCGAATACTTCTACCTGAACACACAGCAATATCTATAGCACAACTTATTTACATTCTAGGCCAAGGTCTCGGTGCTCTTCCATGCAACTGCCATTTACGTGGGCTTTCAGACAACGGTTCACATTGGGAGCATACGTCAGACGGCTGTTATACGTGGCATCATGGGTGGTGAGAAGCTGGGCACCAATGACTCGGCCTCCGTCATGTTTGAGTTCGTCGGCCACCCGGAGTATGTGCGACCTGGCATGCGCATACTCTTCCGCGAGGGCATGTCCAGCAAGGGCATTGGTGTAGTTACCCAGGTGTTTCCCGTCAACAAGACACGGGCGAAGTAGATGCAATTCTACAGCGGAGCAAATGGAATTTCATCTATTTTGAAAATAGATGCGCGAATCGGCTCTGCTCGCGGACAAAGAACAGATTTGAATACTTATTAAAGCTTATCAATATATCTCAACACAGATTACATATAGACACATGTACATATTACTTAAAATTAGAGTCTAGAGATTTCGATTAGCATATGCGAGAACTGAGTATATGCTGAAATTGTAGCAGATCTTGTTTACATTTAGTTTGAGTTCTGTGATTTTTCTTTTAAGCTCAACTGCTCCAGTATATATATGTATATCTCCAGTAAATATATACACACATATATATATATTCTGATTCTTTAGACAATGCAATTTTAAATTGACAACCATGTACGAATTTTAATTTCGCCCACGCATACTTAATAAAACCTAGAGGATAATATACTTCACATGAAAATTGCTCGGCAATTTTATTTTATTTTAATCAACTCACTACGGTCTACTGTCCGAATGCTCCTTATTGCTACTTGTATCACTGGAGTGCGCTGGCAGGTTGGAGGGGCCCTCGATTTGCTCGGCCTTGGCGGGCACAGTGGATGTGAATCTAAAGAGTACGGGTATTTCGCCCAGCGACGCATTGCCATGAGCCTCCAGCAGGCGAATCCATGAGAGCAGCGAGTCCTTGGTGGAGGTCCCCGTGGCGCAGATGGCGAATATAGTTCCATCGTCCTGCTGATGTACCGAGCGCACTTTGCCCAACTGATTGTGGCGACGTGGTGGCGCACGTCCAAAGAACGGCACACCAATCTGCGTCACATCATCTTCATCCACCTGGGGATTGTCCAATTGCGCCAGGAACTCGGGGTCGGCATCGGCGCGCAGTGTAAAATAATTGATGCGTCGATTTCGTATCCATATATTGAACGGCCCCTCAATATAGAGCGCCTTTTGGCGGGAGTGCTCACGCAGCAGCTTAGACTGTTCGGGGCTCATGCCGCTCACAATCCACGTGTCATCCAACGAGTCCTTGATCTCGCTTGTCTCAAACACATCGATTTTCGATCGTAGATCCACTGTGCACATGCGCTCCACAGCCAGCTTCGCAATTTCCAGTGTATCGTCGGGCACTGGATCAGGTAGTGGCCAGGGCGACAAATTCTTGAACTTGGGCATCCAGTACATCATGCGCCAGTATTTACGCAACGGATGTCCCTTGTTGCCGAACACATTCAACAGCATTGCCTCCATCTCATAGTCGGGCATGACGCCATAGTCCTCCATCTGCTCGAGCAGGTCGATAATACATTGCTGCTGTTTCGGATAATGCATGAACTCGGCCTGGAACACATTGGTTGGTATGAACTTTCCCTTGGGCATAACATTTATCAACGCCTTGTAGACTTCCAGATCGTGCTCGACTCCAAAGTCGGGCATATGCTTCAATGCGGCGTAAATAAACTCCACATGGTTGCGCCGGTGCACATCGCGTTCTTCAAATATTTCCACCATTGTCAGGTAGGAGTTTTTCGTCTTCTCCTGAGCGGCTGCAAAGGGATTTCGTATGCTGGGCAGGTTCTTGGACGAGCCGTCAGCTCCTCCTCGCTTAGTATTGGCGTTGTCAGTTTTCTGATTCGCGTTTGCTTCATCCGTTGCATAATTTCTGCAATGGAGCGTTGGGGCCCGCTGTCTATATATGCTTTGAGTAATTGTGCTGTTGAGTCGTAGTATGCAATTCAATTTGCGAATCATTTTTATTTAAAACAATTGTTTTTCTTATAAATCTAAACTGAGCGATTATAAAACAACAACAAATGCATTTTACAGCACTGCGAACTTACAAACAGCTGGCATCATAATATCGCAACTATCGATATGAGACTAAGAAAGACGATGAAATGTAATCGAATATGTGCTGTGCTCGAATGCCAATCAGAATTTATACATGAATATTAACCCACTGAACAATATTTGACTTGCAATGCTTTAGAGAGATAATTACATTAAAGTATTGTATTATTGTAATAATTAAAATTAACGAATATTTCCATACTTTAGATGCCACCAAATACTAGATTGTATATCAAAGAATGGACAACAAGTTTAGTTATGAAATATATTTTTCAAATAATTGTGTTCTACATTGTATGTACATATGTATGTACATATCAAATATCACAGCTAAGGACAAACTTAGCTATAAATTGATCATCGATGAGCGCGTAGACCCGCCCCCATTGATCAGTCAAGAATACGCTGAGCTCGTATTTAACATTCCATAATAATGCGATGGAAAGTCATTAGCCCGCATGTTTGACTGAATGATCTTAAATATTTATTCACCAGCTGCTTATGTCGCAGGGATATAAAACGTAATTTTCGATCTTTTGTTTATGATGCCAGCAAAATACGAATGCGCTGATAGAATGGGTCATTAAAATATCAATGCAGCGGGCGCTGTGTGAATCGTGCGCTAAAAGCCAAACGTCATCAACGGAGTCAATCAGATTAATTTTGTTCTTCTCTGTGTTTATGCCTCCTCTTTCTTTGCGGTAGCACTTAACACAACTTAACGGTATACAACAGTCGATTAGCGAGAAAATCGACCACATTAACCACAAAACGAGATCTGAAATAGATCGTCAATATTTTAATCATAGACTACTTTGATGTTGTTAACTCTCACTAATTACCTAATTTAGCAGAACTAAATACATACATACATAAATCTAAGAATATTGCTGTTCCATGCTAACATGACTTATGATTCACTTTTTAGCACACATATGTATGTTCATATGTACATAAATAACAGTTAACCACTTGATTCTCTCTTTGACACTCTGAATAGAAGAGTCATAATACAGCTCTCGCTCTGAGCGAGACACTGCGGTTTCCTTCGTTTTCGCGCCTTGAGCTGTTAATGATCATGACGTTTGACATTATGTATATATGTATGTATGTATTTGCCGACATTGAGCTATTGCGAGCTGTGCTTTATATAATTATGATCATACACAATTGTCAGTATAGTCAATTAATAAACAATAAAGGAAGCATATCAACCTAATTGGTAATTGTTAAGTTTGTTTATATTTATGTTGACATACATATATATATTTGTATATGTATTTATTTCTCTCTGTCTACCTCTCTCACACACTCTCTTCCTTCTTCTTTCACGCTCTCTTCTTCTTTTATTTATTATTTACCTTTATGCAAATATACATATGTATGTATGTATGTGTCTATGAATTTCTCTTCTTCAATCCATAAAATGTCTGTATGTAAATATTTATGTATGTACATATCTGCGTTAAACGATTATGTAAACCCATAAGTAAAATGATTAGAATAGATTCGAACAATGCAGATTAGTTGACTTATTTCCTTTACGTAATTCCACTACGTAATTCATCTACGTATTTCCTCACCGTAATTCCCCTACGTCTTTAATGCTTAGCTGATCGATCACACACTCTGCTTCACTTTGTTGCGCTGACCCCCACCAGGCCTGGACGACTGAAGACTGACTGAAGAAATGCTGCAGCTGCTGCCCTTTATATAGGGCCACTTTTACACAAGCACTGTCTCTCTCAAAGGTTGAGCCCGACGGCAGGTAAAGCTCGTTGCAGTTGACCTTTAAGTGAGCAATGGGAACGCTCTCTGCTGCTGTGAGCATTCTAGCTGCGTTTTACCTAAATACAAATACCAAATGAATACATACACATAGACAACTTTAATGATCTTCTGCACTTCTTCTCTCCTTGCTCTTATTTTTACTCAAGTACTGTCTCTCTCGTTACAGTCGAGCTTCAAGTGACCAATGGGAACGCTCTCTGCTGCTTCAATAATTTGTTCAGGGGATTTGCTAGCGGACTCGACTTGAGCTTTTATACTTGTTTTTATTGCGCCTCTTACAATTTCCCATTGGAAATTGGCGATAAGCTGTCGCTATGTTAAAGACATACACACACACAGACGCATACTAAATTTAGGTACAGTATTAGAGTGTGAGTCTTCGTGTATATATGTATGTACAAATCTCTTCTTATCTACATACATACATATGTATATTTAGCAAAATTTCTCTTTATACTATTTATGTGTAATTACAGAAATCAGATAAAACAATGTCGATGGTGAAACACCTGTATTTAAAGTTTAGGAAATAGGCAGTAAATCAATAAATTATATAGAGCAAAACAATAAAATATCTGCCTCAAGTATAAATTTTATCATAGAGCTGTCATGTGGATAGCTCTTTGGACTTCGGTCGTTTCGTGCTAAAGCTAAGAAAGTGCAATATACACATATAGCTTGTCTACACATATAGAAAATATGTCTACCTGTCGCATATAGTGTATATATTATTCGACTTAGATCTGCTTTCCTGCTCCCCCCTTACTGGGGATATGTTTGCGCTGAATGCGCAATTATTTAGACAGGAAGTCAGCCGGAGCTGCTGAGCAGAGATGCAAGACGAGGCTGGAGCTGCCGCCGATCTGCAGCCGGAGAGATGGACGTGGAAATGCAAACAGGCGCACAGGGCGTGTGACAAAACAACAACAAAGCAAAAACTCAAGTAAATAAATGAAAAGCCAAACAGCGGCTGCATAACTGAAATAGCAGCAGATAAAAATAAACAAAACGCGCGCACGCGCGCTCTCTGATGACAGACAAAGGGCAGAGCCGAGCTAGGGATTGGATGTGGAACTAGTATATACACATATTTAAATATGTGTATATGGTATATATACATATAGAGAGAGAGAGAGATAAATGTATATATTTGTAACAGCAGCAGCAGCAGCAGACGCACTGTAAACAAATGAAAAGTTTATCATGTGAGGGCGGCATTAGAAAGAGTCTGTAATAGGGAAGGCAGCCGCCGTCTCCGCCTCCGACTCGACCCTGCGCCGGGGGAGGCAGCTGAAAAACTTGCACGCTATCCGATTTTCCATTAGAGAATTGTTGACAGCATAGGCCAAAATATTTGGGCAGCTGCGCGTCGGCCCGAGTGGGCAACAATGTAATCGAATATGCCAAAAATAGTTTAATTTGTTCTCTTTTTTTTTACGGATCATCGTTCGTTCGCCTGACCAAACGCTGACCATATGCTATTAGCGGAGCACAGAAAAGCTATTGAGATACAGCTACAGCTACAGATGCATCAATGTCAGAGCTATGGGAAGGGGGAGGAGGGCAGCCGATTATTTTTTTGATTTTTCATGCGCCACGTATCGCATTACCTTAATAGAGTCCATTTGGGTCTAGCGCAACATTCGAAATTGAAGTGCATATAAAGTAGAGCCGCGGCGAAAGCAACCACCAGAGCGTCCTAGTCAAGAGGTCACCACACCCAGGTCTATAACTCATCTGAACCCGAGTCAAGCGCTCGCTGAGCTGGCCTAACAAACTCTTTTGTTCGTCTGTGCATTAGAAAGGCCCAACAAGAAAAGAAAAGAAAAGAAACGAAATGAAATGAATAAAACAAAAAAACAGGAAAAATCTGAGACAATCAAAAGGCAAAGGCGACGCAATAAAAAGGCAAAAAACAACAGAAAACGCTGAAGACGGAGAAAAACCAGTTGGAAAAGCAGTCGCAATCTGAATGTCTACATATCTGGCGATGCTGGCCTCCACCCCTCCCCCTTCCCACACCCTCGGTGAGTGCCTATTGTTTAGCATTTTCCGCGCGGCTGCCTCTGTCGAGCGACAATTGTCGCTGGTTCTCAACCAGTTTTGGGTGTGAGAAACTAACGGAACGCTAAGATTTACACAAGTGGGTCAGTTGGCGGTGGCAGTAACTGGCGTGCGGCATGCAATGGCCGCCACTGAGGCGGCTAGGCAAGGCAAGAGGCCAACGCCGAGTGCTGACCCACTCACAAGGCGCTGGTTTGATTTATTCAAGCGCCGACAAGATGTGAATATACATGGGATATACATATAGAGATATACAGACATGCATACATATACTCATATGTGTTTATGCATTTTCTCACATGCATATATCATTTCGAGCTGTGCATCTATCAACAACAACAGACGCAACTCGTTCCTTCGCCCCGTGAATTATGAGCTGGACATTGGTCACTCGAAACGGGCCAGCTGGGTGGGTCTGTGGCCCTGTGAGAGCGCGACAAAGTCCCAGATCACCTTTGCTTTGCCTAATTGCGGCTGCCGTTGCCATCTATGCGCTTAGCCACTGCACGCTGGACACTGGTCACTGGACACTCCGCACAGCCGCAGCGAAATCAGCGCTGCAATCGGAGGCGCGTGAGATTTATGTGCTCTCAGACAACGGGAAACTATTGCAATTAGGCGTACCCCCAAAATAAACCAGCCACATAGAGCAATTGTACATATATACATACATATGCCTGGCTGAAAGCCGAGATAAATGAACCAAATTAGCACTGTGGACGACAACAACAACGACGACAATTACAAATGTGAAACGTGTGGAAGCTGATATACGAACCGGAACTGTTCTTGTCGAACGAACGCATGCATCATACATGTGCATACATACATACATATGTATGTATATCGTTGTATATGTATGTGTGTACAAGCGGTTAGGCTCGGCTTCGCACGCGCTTTTATAGGAGTGTTTCCTTTGTGGATCGTATCTATATTTATGGATCGTATCCCAAAGCCAATCTGTCGTCGACGTCGGTTGTCTTTCACATAGATCTCGAAGGCGAGGGTGTAATACATATAAAATTAATGCTCTGTACTAGAGTTCTTCTTCTTCTTCCTCTAGTATTATGCAAACATACCATATTTTTTATAGACTCGTTTGAAAACTAAATTTCATAAATTAGTTAGTTAAGAATTTTATATTTATTGGCATTCTAAAATGATATAAAAAGATAACAAAAACTTCATTTGGATTGGGATTAGATTAGTTACTACAAAATTTAAACGAAGTCAAACTATAAATTTAAACTAATGTATATATGTATATTTGCCACTTTTCGTTACATTTATAAATAAAATATTCTACTCTAACGCTCATCAATGATAATATTGTATTGTATATATTTATATATATGAATGCATATGCATAAGTATGTATATCTGTAATATATATATATATACATATTTAGTAGACATATAAATTACAGTTGCGCAATGTCTCTTGGTTGTCATTAGAACGAGAGTTCGGATTTGCTGCTCCTCCATTGCTTTCAATTTGATGGCATTCCGGCCTTTTAGGAGCAGATGTTATTTTTGCACTTACCCCTTAGCCGCCTACCGCCCCCTCACGCTCTCGTAAAAAACAAGAATTTGCGTTCTCTTTGAGCCGCACTGCAGCGCAGTTCGAGTCGCAACTAGAAATACCCTGTATTATTCAACAGCTGTGCAATATTCTCGATCTAAATAAACATGAATTGATTGATTGAAAGCAACGGGATACTAATCTCTTTATCTTTAAATATCCATTTGCCTAATGACCGGATCGAATTATAAACAATCATTGCTGAATGATTATTATCAATTATAGTTGGGCGCAATTACTGTTTCAGCTGTGAATAAGCATTTGTCTTGGAATTTTAATAAATAACACTCTCTGTTCATTTTATGGACAATATTACCCATAATTAGTATTCGTATTAGTGTGACTTGACTATAAGGAAAGGAAGCCTAACATTAATCAACTGTGCTTTTGTTTACATTTAATCAATTTTATTTTATTTATAAATAGCTATCGAGGGCTATCAAGGGCTCACATACATCTACAGGGTATCCGACAAAACAGAAGAATACACGAGGAGTAAGAAAAAAAAACCAAAGCACTTGTTCAGCCATGAGCTGCGGCTGCGGCTCAACAAAATGACTAGGCTGCGGAAGGGCTGGCGGGAAGAGGTGACTGTGTTCCAGGTGGTGCCTGGTGCTTGGTAGCTGTTACCCGGCTGCGTCTGATTCAGGTTTTGGTTTTGGTTTTTGGCGCAAAAATTCGCTCAAAATTGGCAGCAGGTATTTCGCCAGGGCAGCAGCAGCAACAGCAGCCGCACAAATTGGCGCAAAATTCACAGATGCCACACACAAATACACTGACACAAATTGAGAACAGAGGGCACACTGAAGACGACGTGCGCCGCGTTGTCGGGGCATGATTATTTCTCAGCTGTGCGCCAAATTTATTATCTCTGAGAGGGAGCAGCAGCAGCAACAACAACAACAGAGATATGTAGCGAGTGCCGGGTGCACTTTCGCCACGTTTCGAAATGCACCCAGTCGCAGTCGAGCCGCCCCACGCACTAAAAATAGATTGTCGACGGCCCTAATGTATCTGCTAGATACATTTTATGTTCTGTATACATGAGAAATGGGATTTCGTTGAGAATTTTAAATTTACATAAACTCGTATATACCATACGAAGTATTACATACGTATGTACATATATTGTGTATGATATATTGTTATTCGATAGCTCATTGCATTTTTTCATTAAGTATGTATAAGTTTTTGTCGATAAAATACTTACATACATACATACATAGTTTCCTGGTTTCTGTAGATTACATAGAGACTTCAGATTATCTCTGTTGGTACGTGTAATAAATGCCTTCTAGTCGAGCATTCTCCTCTGTACGTGTATGTATGTAATGCGCAGTTACACATACATAAATACATATGTATGTATATACATACGCACACACACATACGCATGCACAATGCAGGCTGTGTTAGTTGTTTAATGAGCTCATTTATTAATTAGGCGATCGTGACGTCAGCGTCCAACAACGGGACTCAGAGCACCGCCGCAGACACAGACACCGGGCACAGATATAAAGCCAAGAAAGGAAACTAACCCTCTGCCTCTAACTATGTATTTTAATGTCTGTGGCATGCCTCGCGTGCCACACACTTCCAGCCAGAATGTGTCTCGTGCGTTGTATGCGTTCTATCTATTGCACGAGTTGCCGATGACGACAAATTGAATGAAAAACCCAAAAACAACAAATCGTCAAATACAAAACATCTGATTTTGTGCTGCGCAAGCTGTTTTCGCGGAAGTTGGAAGAAAAAGGCGCTCAGTAGAAGGCTGGTCACGTAGCCCGCGCCTAAATGTAACACACGCACACATTTATGCATATATGCATGTATCCGTGTGAGTGTGTGTGCGCGTGTGGGCAGAGCAACTGGCGCAGTTGCTGTTGCTATTGATGCAGAGGCTAAAACGCATTTTCAATGGAAATGACGCATCCGATTTGAGGTTCATCAATGCTTAATATACTCGCTTGCCAGGTAAAGAGAGCATTTCCGTCTCCTGTAATAACTTAGGCGAGCGATATAACTACTATTTATTTACTAATAGTTCATTTTATCAAATAATTATAAATACAGGTGAATTTCGGCATTAGCATTGGATTGAGTCAAATGTGAGCGAGTATTTTTAGTTGATTCCACCCGAATGCAATATGCCTCCTTTTTTTTGGCGCGAGGGTTGATTTTAGCATGGACCTGTGTACAACCCTCGCGCCGAACCCTTATTGTTGCATTCGCTGTCTGTTGGGGGCAGGTACATACATAGATTTTTGGTAGCAATCGGTGCCAGAATCGAAAAGAATTCTGAGAATTATACATTAAAATATACATACATATGTATGTATGTACATAGGTAAATGATCAATCCATTTTACGTTGCCAATAAGCGTAGCGTCATCGTCTGCTAAACAACACAAACCAAGCAAACGCAAAATACGCTACCACGATTGTATAACAGTAACGAGTGTACGCTACACAACTTCACACACACACACGCAACAATATTTCTATGTCGTTTTCAAGCTGTTTTCACTTTCGTTTGCGGGTAACGCTCGAACGAACGCTTAAAGCGCGAAAGTGTTTTTTCGTAGTATTTGTATTTTATTTATTTTGTAAACACGACTCACTAATTATGCCGTTTAATGCTGCATGAAACTGGCTTTGACCTTGGACTAGGAACTAAACATCATTAAAACATTAACCCACAACAACAATAGACGCAAAACAATGTAAAACTTACTAAATTAATGAACATACAATCATACAAATATACATACATACATTCGCATATAAATAGAGTCCACACACACATACAAAAGGAAACTAAGTTTCACAGCCATCTACCCCACTGTTAAAAGACACTCAATCGAGGCTCTGTTAAATGCTGGCAATTCAACCCCACTCTGAAATAACAGCGACTAAGAGAGCATTTTCGCTCTTCAAAGGTAGAATGTAAACAAGCAACACTGTTAACATACACAGACAGTATGTTATCACTCGATCATGAGCAAGCAAGTAGTGCGCCAAGGGAAGAGGAGTATTTTTTTCTAGCAAAGCTAGCTTTCTTTTCAAAGTTTTTCGAAATAGAACTTAAAAAAAAACGGATCTGACGCGAAAAATGAGAATACATCAGAACACTTTTAAATACTGTCTTTATTTGATTTCACATGATTTTGTTATATTTTGCATTAAATTGTGAATCTTGGTAATTGCAATCTAGCTGGAACACCAGCAAAAATGCCATCACTGCTACGAATTCACCTCACTCGCTCTTACCACTAACAAGAGAGTCTAAAATTTTTCTCTTTGAATGTTATTAACATATACTGTTAAACGAATCGATAAAAGCAGTTTTTAAAAGCCGAACGAACAACATTCGTGCTTCAACCATCGAATTGAAAGGTTGTGGTTGCTGCGTGTACAGTGTGTGTTTCGGCATCAACGCGCGTACTAAAAAAAAAGGAAATTGAAACTGGGCCAAGAGCAATTAAAAAATAAATTAATAAATCGTTTGAAATTCGCATTCATTTACATGCAGCTTGCAATGCTTTCTCCGTACGGTACGTGACTTCAGCACCACCTGATTTCGTGTGGTTTGTTTTTGTTTGCATTTTGTGCAAAAAAAAAAAAAACACATTTGCTCGCTAAGAGAAATCTAATTGCGATAAGAAACAAAAAAAAAATAAAGTGAATTGTGTGCACAAAATGCCATCGTTCATATTGGTGCCACCGGTGGCGAAGCCATTAATCGCCTACGAGCCACGCCCCTCGAAGTCCTCTCCGGAAGTGCAGGCGAAAAGGCGTAATTTGTTCGGTACGTGTGACAGCGCCGAAATCGACGCCCTTCTAGACGAGGAGAATTCTCGCCAGGTTCACCACTTGGCGGACCGCTATAATATAGATCTCGCCGAATTAGAGGAAAAGTGCAATCAGCTGAGTTCAGGAGAGGCCGTGAAAACGCAAACGTTTACCGTTAGCAATAGCGAAAAAAAAAGTTTTAAATTTGCGGGCTTGGGAGCGCAAAAAGTATTTCTAGTTGCCCAACAAAACGGCGTTAAACGTAAGTTGTACAAATTCGATTTTTAGATTTTAATTCAAATCGTTTCACATTTATTTAATTTAATTTAATTGTTGCTATATTGCTAAATAAAAGCAAAGAAGCTTTCTCTGTCCCTCTTTCGCTCTCTCTTTTTTGCTGTTTCTGTTTTTTGTTTTGTTTTTAAATTTAAATTTTTGCTTTATTGCTATATAAAGCCAAAGAAAGTTTTTATCTTTCTCTCTCTCTCTCTCGTTCTGCTACTCTCTCAGGTGCACTGTCCTATAAATTGCCAAGCTTATCACACCGACAATAATTCAATAACCTTTGCACGTATCTCCATTACTCAATATATGCACCACTGTATCGCTGATGTTGCTTTGTTCTTCATTTCTTACAGTTTGTCCCTTTTTATGAGGCTATTCGCGCCTCAATAAATGTTATTTTGATTTCAGTCTCGTGCTTTTGCTGTTTTGTTTTGATAGGCATTTACTTTTCGCGTTCACTTTAACCATTTTTAGCGCTATTGTATTTTAATATATGTATGTATGTACAAAGGTATGTCTGTGTGTAAGTTTTGATTTGGTTTTGCCCACACACAATATTGTCATTCATAACAGATTATTAAAAGTAAACTGTTAGAAATTAATTAGGTTAGCATAGGTGTAAAAATAAAGAAAAGAAAAATGTTAAATAACAACATTGCGACTGTTGTTGACGCTGACAGCTGAATTCAATTGACAAAAATGTTTTACGCGCCAAAAATTAATAGTATAAATATAAATATGTATAAATATATTATATAGACCTAGATCTATCGCAATATTTGCTTAGTTTTTGCACAAAAAATAGAATCGAGATGAAAAAATATACAAGTGATTGCGTCAGCGCATGCAGCTGCAGTTGCAGCAATTAATCGAGAGCCCTCAATTAAAATGAAAATCAGTGTCAGCGCGCTCTCTGCGGCTGTTGCCGCACACACAACATACACATACACATGTACACACATACGTATGTATGAAAAATTAAAAAAAAAAAAAAAACAAGAAAAAATTAAGATGGCACACGACTGTACATTGTAGATTGTTGCTCCTTCACAACCGCACCCACGACGACTCTTATACACGGGTCTTGTCAGTTCACTACACAGACACACACACACAAACAAACAAGCACACATGCTACACAGTGCCAGACAATCGGGCAGCTCTTTCAATAAAGAGAGCGCGAGAATAACAGAGCGGAGAGCAAAGAGCAGAGAGCGCTTGATGTCTTTTGTATTGTCGCCTATGAAATTTGGTTTTGGCGCCAGTTTGTGGATTTGTTTTTATATATAAACCTACTTACATACATACGTTTTGATAAGCGTATATATAACATATTTATATGTATGTGGGTTATAGCTACGCATGTTATTGTTAATATTGTTGTAGTATTTCAAGAGTAGGAACTGGGTATATTAGTTTTAATATACAAAATAAAATAAAATAAATAAAGTAGAGCCGTGAAATTTGTATGAAAATGTGTCTCAAATCGAGTATCTAGAACCGTAAAATACAAAAAGTTACAACTCAAAATATATCTCCATATCATCACAACCATATTGGAGGCGTCCAATCGCAAAAACTTTATCTTATACAGTTGTAAACTCCAACTGTAAGCTAGTAAAGTTTTGACACTGAATGAGCATTCTGCAGTCGGCACCACCCGACTGAAACGTTCCTACTTGTTTTTCGTTGTGAAGGTCACGCGCTTACGCGTACGTACAGCAACGTCAGAGTCTGTCGCTTGTGACAGGTCCAGCTACAAACTGTGAAGAATTCTCCATTTACTAATTCGCATCTTAGACGGTTTTAATTAGATTTTATATTTGATGTATTTATTAAATATATATACATATGTATTTGTATAAACTATTCCTTCATTCTTTTCTGTTTTATTTTAATTACATTATTTATGTCCGAATGTGGTGATGATTAACTTAAATACATACATATGTAATAATATGCATGTATATCATTCTATCTTACTAATCGAAGAGCTTTTCTTATCTTTGAGTCAATGCCTGTTTCTTTTTTCAATAGTTTTTGCCATGTTTTGGTCCCCACTGTACTTCACAGTTAGACGCATTTGTTTTGATTCTCTTCGAGCTGTTTGCGTTTTTGTTTTGCTTTCGAGTTTTCACCACGCCTCCAGCTAAAGCTTATAATTATGTATGTATGCAGCAACTCTCACGGCCTGAGCCATATGCATACTTATATGTATGTATGCATGCATGTATGTTCATATGTGTATGTGTATGTGCTTATAAATATTTATGTTATGCGATGTTGTCGTCTCCGTTCCTGTTTCATGTGTCGCTACACACACATTTCGTAAACAAAACGCGTTTTGTTGTCGTCTCACTGTTCTATCTGGCGCGGATTCTTTCTTTCTTTCTCTTTTTGTTGCGCACTTCGTTTGTAGTAGAAAGCGCTGTAAACGCTTAATGAATTGAGAAGCTTTACGTGCCCATAACGGTAAATTACAATGCTTGAAATGAGCGACAGTCGACAGCGACAGCGACGCCGACTGGCAGTCAACTGATCGACCAGCCGCCAACGCCGCCTGCTCAGTGACCGCATTGCCTGACGTTCTTTGTTGTCGTCGGCTTATAATTTTCTGTAACTGTAAATGGCTTACAACGCCGCTAGCGTTTCTCTCATCTTCTTGTTCTTCTTCTGAGGTGCTGCTTAGCAGAAGCGAGCGCGTGCCGATTGGCTGAGTCTGAAGTATTATACGTACATACATACATATGTATGTATGTACAATATATATTACAAATTTTATTTTTATTTTTACATTTCTATTTTTATATATTTGTTGAGAATATATAGCGGAATAAAAACCCCGTTTAAATACATACATATACAAACGGGTCATAGATTATGAATGTAAAGTTGAACCGAAAATATGTGTATTCATGCTATGCTTCATACCAGTTTTATATTATGTGCCTACAATATATAACAATACAATATGTATACATACATACATATATTTATATCTAAAATAAAGCACCCACGGCAAATATATGTATGTATGTAGTTGCTACGTCCGTTTAGCTTCTATGGCTATACTCAAGGTAGTTTTAATTCCGCACAAAAGAAATGACTAATTTATAAGTCTGATTAAAAGTAGAACATTACTTTGTATATACATATGTGTATGTATGCATCGATATGTCGTTTGTGTACGTTCATTCACCAAATATAACGTTTCGTTTTCATACATACATGCATACATACATATATCAATTTTTCTATACACATTTGTATGTATGAATAGGTTAAGCACCGATTGCTGAATTTGCAATAACAACAAAGCAAACTTCTATTGCGTGCTATGTACATACGTGAGTGAAACAGCATACCCCGTTTATCCATGTACATTGGGTGCAGGGTATAATAGAAACGTGTGCACCTACACATACATAGTCCATGATAAGAGAGCTCTATGCATGTTGTGTGTGTGTGCGTGTATTCGCGTATACATGCTTGTGTATATGTATGTGTGTTTACTCTGTTGCAGTTTGTTTGCGGTAAACGTCTACGCTTGCGTTTTGCTTTGCGTTTGCATTTGCTTTTTGTCGTCGTCGCTTTCCCTTTTCCTTCGGTTCACATTTGAAGGTCATCCGTTTACACTTTAGCTATTTACACACACTCACACACACAGTGACACTTTTTTCAACTGTATCTAATTATAGCATTCTGTTTCGATTCATTTCCAGTCAACTTTCCCGTACGCAAAGCTTACAAAGGAGATTCGAGAGTGCCAAAACGTAAAATTAATCAGATCAGCAGCGACCACGTTGAGGCTGATAGCCATAATAGCGAAATTGGGCCAATTGGGGAGAAGAGGATGTGCAAAGGGTGTAGGAACAATAACTGCAATAATTGATATTTATTACATATTTTTTTTTATTATTATTTAACTTATGTTTTTTTATATGTGTATATTTTTGTTTAAACAAAACCAAGACTTAACAGTACATTTAGTGGGCTTCAAATACGACAGCACACCAACACGCACACTCAAAAAAAAAAAAAAAAAAGAAAATTACAAATTAATTACTAATAACAAACCCCCAATTTCAAAGCGTTCTCAGCGTGTTTCCGGCTTCTGCTGCACGCGTGTGCCGAAAGTATTTACAGTTTGTCATGATCTCAATAAGAAAATTGTACATTATTTTGTCTAAATGTAATTTATTAATTGAAATTATTTAAAGCAAACAAACTACAGAGACTATTTTGACTACTCTCTGTTAATTGTGTATAATATGTTAATTCGCATTACGGTAAACAAAATTGTAAGCTCTACTAAAGACGAACGGTCACATTGTTATTGACATTCTTTAGGGGAGAGAAAATCTAAAGTAGAAAAAAAAAAAAACAAACAACACAAACTGTGCATATTTCCTTAAATGAAACTAAATATTGTATAACCTACACAACACATTACAAAACAACTGTATAATGTACTTTTTAGTAAAAAGTTAAAAATCTTAAAAAAAAAAAAAACAATAAATACAAGAAAACAAGATACAAAATTCAAATGTAAAAAAAACTTTAAAGCTTTTTATTTCTCTATGAGGAGGGAGGGCGCTCTTGATAGCGTGATTCGTGTGAAACGAAATGAGAAAAGTGAGTGCCTAAGTGGAGGGAAAACGAAAATGAGTCAGCGAAACTTTCGAATGCTTGTATAAATCGGTCCTAAGCCAGGGCAACTGTTTACTACAGTGAAATACCGCTGCAATATACTTCATGGTTTTGTATGACGACTGTATGGAAATGGAAAACTGTATGGCGTACAGATTCATATCTGGTTTCTGTTCAGATTCGGAATATAATTAAGCGTATGTATATTCTGTAAGTAAACTCTTATTTAATTGGTTCATATTCTTATAAATTAAGATATTTTAATATATATGTATATATATGTATATTTTCAACTGTTTTTCTCATGTCGGAGCTCCACTGTACGGCGTTTTACATAAAAGTGTTTTTCTGTGTGTGCCACATTGTATCCAACGCTGCCTGCAGACATTTGAGAAAATGCTTTCCAGTTGTAATGAATGTGTAGCCCGTGGAGTGGGCACTTAACATTAGATTGGCTGTCACTTCCGGCAGGCCTTAGGCAAACTACGACGTCAGCGTCGGCATCGGCATCGGCGTCAGCGTCGGTGTTGGCGACGGCTTCGGCTTGATGAAGATTGATGCTGCCTGAAGAGCGGCCACTCAGTTGGCGGCCCATGCGCCCAACGCTCTCATACTCTCTGTGTATACGAATCATAGATGAATGTGCATACATACATATGTGCTTTAATTTGAGGCTGTGTGCATTTACATACATACATACATACATACCTACAAATGTGTGTATGTACATTTGGAATCTAAGCTGCGCAATAATAACTATTTGAGTTCAATTGGAAGGGAATGCATGTATGTTTGTATATCACCACATACATCTATATATATGTATGTACATACACATGTATGTATGTATTTACGGCTATTCGTATGTCTTTATGTAATAATGGCATTTCGCAAAACTAAATTACATGCTGTGCATTTAGTAACAAGCATGTCCAACATACTATTTGCCCACTTATGGAAGTAGCTGCACGGGTATGGTTATTAGCATGTAATTTCAAGATTTTTAATGCTGGCATTCGCATTCGCAATGCACTCACAAACACGCACACATGCGCATGCACACACGCATGCACGCTCGCACGCATATAGTCATAGAAGCTATGAGAGAGAGAGAGAGAGACGGATACATTGAGCAGCAGAGAGTGAACGAACGATCACACAGTCGCGTTGGCCGCATTTTCGCCTGCACCTTTTTGCATTTGGCCTCGCTATAAAAGCAAAGAGCACACAAAACAAACAACAACAGTTTATGACACAGCCTGCCGTTGATTTGTTGCTTTTTTCACTATGCCGTAACGGTAAAGCCAAGCTCTGGTGCCATAAAACTTGTGCAGCTACAGTCGCACAAAGCACACGGATACACAGACACAAACACACGTACACGCATACATACGCTGCTTTGGCGTTTTTCTATTTCGCGGCTTTCACATATTTGCAACAGCGCTCAGAAAACGGGAACTGTAAAAAGAAATCGCAATAAATTATAGCAAATGGTGGAAAGGGGAAGAATGTAATAGCGTTGCGTTTTCATTAATCATCATTAATGTCAGAGATCATTCAGAGAGTGCAATGGCTGGAAAAGCGTGAAAAGCAAGCCAAGGCCGTGAGTCACTGGCACACACGCACACATTCACATGCATACACATGCAGCTAGACGCACACACACTGTCCTCACAATGAAAATCAATCAACCCTGCTGCAAGCTGCCTGCTTTTATGGCACCGCCCATTCACCTAGCCACACGTATCACTCTCCTTCTCTCTTTCATTCCGCCTCTCTTTCGCATTTTGAGGCTGCGTTTCTGCCTTTGGACGTGAGGTCACGCTGAGCAATTGGCAGCCCTCGGTTTGCTCTAATCTGCTGACCAAGTTGTGGCCAACCGCTTCGCATGATTTCCTTTGGTTTGGCCTGCTCTGGTCCGGCCCGGGCCGGGCCTGGCTTTCGCAATTTTAAAGCTAAAGCCAAAACCAAAGCAAGCCAAAACCAAGGTGACCCAAGCTGAGCCGCGCTGACTTGCGTTGAGTTGAGCCAAGCCAATTTGCGCAAAATGAACAGCAAACGTAACATGCAAAGCACTTTTGGTTTCCACTGCTCATTTCGTGATTGTTCCCACAATTTTCGTACAATGCTGGAAAATGTACGTGCCTCGTCCGTTGTCCCCTAGCCTCGCATTGTTCACTCTCCTCGTGTTGTTACTGTAATTACCTAAAAAAAATATGTATATGTATATACCTAAAAAATTTATTAAAAAAAAAAAAACAACAACAATGAGAAAATTCTTTTCAAATGGCACTCAATGGCAGGGGCGCTGTCTGAGGTAAGCAGCTTGAGAGATCTCTCCGATCTGGACGCAAATCACTGAACGCTGTAATCGTGCACAGACATATACAATATTTAGGAGTAGGAGAGAAGATGTAGCATAAAAGATATGCCAGAGGATCACGTACACGCATCCCATGAAATGGGGGCGTCATTTACATGGGGGAGCTTAGACCGTCAGCTCACAGCAACAACAATATCACCAGGCAGGATCGTGAGCGTGTGAATTGAAAACCAATGGGGGAACAGTCAAGCTAAATGTGGCTAGAGGTCAGGTGCATACGTACATATGTATTTACTTACATATCTACGATATCTATTACTTAGTTTCTGCTTATGCTGTAGTAGTTGCTTATTTCTATAATTATCACATGGAACTTTGATTAAATTCAATGAAATAATGTCATAAAAGTTGAAAACCTTAATTGTATATTGCGGATTCCCCTAATATTGATTTTAAATATAATGGATTTTGTATATTCGTCACCTTTAACCAAATATAAAAAACCTATTTCAAATAACAGACACATGTATTTTGGCCAAAATAGAATGATTCGTAGAAATAGTCGATATTTAGTATATAATACTAGTCGAGGCTTTATCAACAAATGCTTTCGCAATACTTTAGTCATATTGTGCAGTCCAGCAGTCTGCGGCGAATCTTTGAATGATAAGATAGAGTGCAGAGATTAAAGATAAAGTTTGCCCTGTTTGGCAATAAGTAAACGTGTGGGTACATAAGCTATAAATGATATGAAATGTGTCAATATTGTAAATATTGTATTTTGATTGTATCAATGTATCATCAATGAATATGCAGTGCAAATATTAGCTCTAAATTCAATTATCGTAATACAAACCATTTGCAATAGCTATGAAATTATTTACAATAACAATCACATGCATTGGAGTGCGCAGCCTTATCAAAATATTATTTCTACTTGCCATTAGCTTAATGAACCCTCAAGATAAGTGGACAAAGACCGACCTTGACCAAGCAGTCAGTCAATACATATGTATGTATGTATGTATGCATGTATATGTATGTATGTGTGTATATGACTGTGCATGTGCTTATAAATATTGCCAGGCAATGCAACATTAAAACATTCCGCAAATTCCCTCGCTTAGTCATGTTCGGTCGACGTCGCCAGCTGAGCGCCTCCTCGCTCTCGGCGAGCATCTTGCATGTAGGTTTTCGTTATGCCACATTTCTGGGAATCATCTGTTTTGGCATCAAGGGCAATCGCACCAATGACTGCACACCGATGGTCGCCCATAACCGCTTCTGGTACAAGTGGTTCTGTCTGCTAACACGTTTGCTAATATGCGTCATTTATGGCTATCTGAGTCTGGATTACATCTTCACTCTGGATAACTCCCATTTGATTATACTGTCCTGGATTCGGTTGGTGTGCAGCCTGATCTGTGCCTTTGTCACTCTGACAATGCAATTCTGGTTTGGGCAACAAGTGCTCCGTGTGGTCAACAGTTATTTGAGGCTGTTTGGCAAGGTCAACGCCCTGCCCGGCAGCCAGAAGGGCGGCTTTGGCGGCAGGCGGGAGTTGAGTTTGTTGATCTTCAAGATGATTTGCCTCGTGAACGAAGTGTTCTGTGAAATTCCAGACTTGTTCGACGGCTTGAGTATGCGACTCTTTGTAACCGTACTCTGTGATCTATACGTTACCACCAATGCCACCATGATCGGTCACCTCTGCTTTGTGGGCTATCTCAGTGTGGGCGCCCTCTACGCCCGGGTCAATCACTACGTGCAGCACGAGCTGCGACGCCAGCTGCAAGGCCTGGAGCAGCCGAATGGCTGTAAAGTCGGTCGACGACAGCTAAAGGCCGCTGGCTTCCGGCTGGACCAGTGTCTGGCCATCTACGATGATATCCAGCGGGTGGGCAGCGCGTTTCATCGACTGATGGAGCTACCGCTATGCCTCATACTGCTCTTCGCCTTCTTGAGCATGACATTGGTGTCCTACTTCATCATGCTGCAGCGATTTCGTAATGTGGCGCTCTGGTTGCTAGTGGCCCGATTGTTCTTCGACGTGGTGCTGCTGACACTGGCCATTCATGGTGCCAGCAGCAGTTCCCGCGTGGTGCGCCGACTAAGTCTCGACAATAGCTACGTCACCGAACGCAACGATTGGCACATGAAGGTAAGCCTGAAGTTGTTTGTGGGCCAAACTTATGGCAGTTTCCTCCATTGAATGCATAAACATACGAATGCACTACAAAGTCTGACCGCCTGGAGATTCAAGAGTTAGTTTATTTTCATTTGCTTCCCACTTTAAAGCACTTTTACTTTTTCATTTATTACCAAAAATCCCATTTAACAACTCTGTCATCCTAATTTATTTCAATTCATTTCAGCTGGAGATGTTTTTGGGTCGGTTGAATTTTTTCGAGTTCCGAGTGCGTCCACTAGGACTATTTGAGATCTCTAACGAGCTGATATTGGTCTTTTTGTCCGGACTCGTAACATATCTAACATACATAATACAATATGGCATGCAATCGAATAAGATTTGAAATTTGACTCGAAAACAATGTATGCATCATTAATTGCGATGATATTTGTTGAAATGATCTCTGTTTATATTAATAAATTATTCCATAAACTATTACAAACAAGCGGAATGGTTGACTATGCTACAGAAATAATCTTTTATGATTAACGTCAAGCTAATTAGTTTATTGGACTCTACCGATATCTATCAATTGAGGTCTTCAATTAAAATCGAGTGCATTTCTTATATATAAGACCCGTAAACTAATTTGGCATGTTATTATTAATATTGGATTAGTCATGTTCGGAAGTCGTCGGTGGCGGCTTAACGCCTCTTCAGTCTCGGCGAGCATTTTAAGAGGATTCTTGAAGTACGCCACATTTATGGGAATCATCTGCTTCAGCGTGAAGAGAAATGGAAGTGATGGTCCTTTGGTGGCTAAGAATCGAAAGTTTTACACATGGTTCTGCCTGATTTCAAGGATACTGATGTGTGGCCTATATTGTATACTAATTTACGATTTCATCTACACGATTAGTATTTCACAGTTAAAGTTTATCGTTGTCATTCGGTTCTTCATCTGTGTTGTCTGCGCTATCTCCACTCTAATTGTGCAGTTCTCCTATGGACATAGAATTGTTGAAGCGGTGAATAGGTTTCTGCGACTATTTCAAAGGATAAACGCACTTCCAGGATGTCAAGATATGGGCTATGGCGACAAGTGGGTGCTGGTCTTACTGCTCGTGAAAGTGGTCGGCTTGGTTTACGAGCTTTGCTACCTGATTCCATTACTAATTTTAGAGTATAGCGGTATAGTAGCTATATCTGTGATTTGCGATATATATAATACGGCTAATGTCAACATAATACTGCATATCTACTTCGTGGCATACCTCAGCATAGGCATCGCATATGACCAGGTCAACAATTATATGCGACATGAACTTCGGCGAGATCTTTGTAAACTAAATTCGAGTCCCGGAATCGCTATTAGTGCGAGAAAGCTAAAAACCGTTGGCCACTGCCTCCACGAGTGCCTGGCCATCTATGAGGAGATTCACCAAGTGGGAATGGTTTTTCACGGACTATTCGAGTTTCTACTATGCATTATTGTATTGTTTGGGTTCTTGAGTTTGGCGTCAGTCGCATTCTTCGTCATGATTAATCAATATGGCAACATCCGCTTATTGATACTGGCGGTTAAAATACTATTGGATATTTTATTACTGACTACAACTGTTCATATTGCAAGCAGCAACTCCAGGGTTATTCGATTGCTCAGCTTCGAGAATTGCTATGTGAGCGAGAGCAAAGATTGGCATATGGAGGTGAGTACCATCCAATTAGGAAAGTAGATTATATTATATGTTATACATAATATGCATAAATTATGTACTAAATGTTCCTCTCTTCTTTTTAGCTGGAAATGTTCTTGAGTCGTTTGAATTATAACGAATTTCGAGTACGTCCTCTGGGTCTCTTTGAAGTATCCAACCAGCTGATATTGGTCTTTATGTCCGGCCTGGTCACCTATCTCACCTACATAATACAGTACGATATGAAATCTAATCCAATTTGAAACGAAAGTTACGAAATTATATATTTTTAACAAATAAAGACGAATGTCAGCTGTGGGTGTCGACTGCAATAATGCTCTTTTTAATTCTTGAAATTATATACTACATGAATTTGTATATCTTTATCATTCTTGTCATGTGTGTCCTCTATATACAAATATATATAGAAATTTTATGCATGTGCTAAATGCATCTCATTATATGATAATTCTTATATTCACCTTGGTGATACAGTTTTGGTATGGAGAACGAGTTGTTGATTTGGTCAATAGATTCCTGAGGCATTTTCAAAGGATACATGCACTACCAGCATGTGAAGATGCTGGCTTTGGTGGCAAATGGGTTCATATATGCTCTTAAGTCGCATATATGAAAGTTGCTACTTGATCCCAGCGATGATGCCTTCATTGGATACTTATCATATTTCCCCCACAATTTGCGATTTCTATAATACTGTCAATGCGTCTCTAATATTGCATTTCTTTGCTCTGTGGGCTATCTCCCCCTCTACACCCCAGCTGCAAGGCTTGGAGCAGGCGAATGGTTGCCCATGCTACAGAAATAATAATTTCATTAACGTTAAGTTAATTAGTTTATTGGACTCTACAGATATCTATCAGTTGACGGCTTCAATTAAAATCGAGTGCATTTTTTGTATATATATCCGTTGACCTATTTGACATGTTATTATTAATACTGGATTAGTCATGTTCGGAAGTCGTCGGTGGCGGCTTAACGCTTCTTCAGTCTCGGCGAGCATTTTAAGAGGATCCTTGAAGTACGCCACATTTATGGGAATCATCTGCTTCAGCGTGAAGAGAAATGGAAGTGATGGTCCTTTGGTGGCTAAGAATCGAAAGTTTTACACATGGTTCTGCCTGATTTCGAGGATCCTGATTTGTGGCCTATATAGTATCCTACTTTACCATTTCATCTACAAGACAAATATTTCACAGTTAAGCTTTATCGTTGTCATTCGGTTCATCATCAATATTGTCTGCGCTATCTCCACTCTAATGATGCAGTTCTCGTATGGACATAAAATTGTTGATGTGGTGAATCGGTTTCTGCGACTATTTGAAAGGATAAACGAACTTCCAGGATGTCAAGATATAGGCTATGGCGACAAGTGGGTGCTGGTCTTACTGCTCGTGAAAGTGGTCGGCTTGGCTTACGACTTTTGCTACCTGATTCCATTGATAATTTTCGAGCATAGCAGTGTTGTTACTGCATCTGTTATTTGCAATATATATATTGTGGCTAATGTCAACATAATACTGCATATCTACTTCGTGGCATACCTCAGCATAGGCATCGCATATGACCAGGTCAACAATTATATGCGACATGAACTTCGGCGAGATCTTTGTAAACTAAATTCGAGTCCCGGAATCGCTATTAGTGCGAGAAAGCTAAAAACCGTTGGCCACTGCCTCCACGAGTGCCTGGCCATCTATGAGGAGATTCACCAAGTGGAAATCGTTTTTCACGGACTATTCGAGTTTCTACTATGCATTATTGTACTGTTTGGGTTCTTGACCATGGCGTCAATTGCATTCTTCGTCATGTTTAATATATTTGGCGGCATCCGCTTTTTGATACTGGCGATTAAAGTACTATTGGATATTTTATTGCTGACTGTAGCGGTGCATATCGCAAACAGCAACTCCAGGGTTATTCGACTGCTCAGCTTCGAGAATTGCTATGTGAGCGAGAGCAAAGATTGGCATATGGAGGTGAGTATTATCCAATTTCGAAAGTCGATTATACCCGATCTGGGTAAATAAATGCACAAAACAAGTACTACAAGTTCTTCTGGTCTTTTTAGCTAGAAATGTTTTTGAGTCGTTTCAATTATAACGAATATCGAGTACGTCCTCTGGGTCTCTTTGAAGTATCTAACAAGCTGATATTGGTCTTTATGTCCGGCCTGGTCACCTACTTCACCTACATAATACAGTACAACATGAATTCTAATCTAATTTGAAACAAAATTATATATTTTTAACAAATAAAGACGAATGTCAGCTATAGGTGTCGACTGCAATAATGCTGTTTTTATACCCTGAACCCATTGAAAATGGGAAATCAGGGTATAATGGTTTTGTGTAAAGAATGTAACGGGCAGAAGGAGGCGTGGCAGACCCCACAAAGTATATATATTCTTGATCAGGGCGACGAGCTGAGTCGATATAGCCCTGTCCGTCTGTCCGTCTGTCCGTCTGTCCGTCCGTCCGTCCGTCTGTATGAGTGCGTCGATCTCAGAAGTTACAAGAGCTAGAGAGCTGAAATTTTGCATGTAGACTCTTGTATACCATACGCAGTACGAGTTTATCATATTTTTTCGATAACTCATTCGATATCTTTTTTATCGAGGATAATCGATAAATTGATATTGTCTTTTAAGACTAAGTTGAACACTATTAAACATAGAGACTTCAGATTTACTGCGTATATGCAATTTACGAATATACACATTTTGTAATTTACAGATTTCGTATAACACGCTCCTTTCGCCAACAATTTGAAACAAGTAAGAAGGCTCTAGTCGAGACTGCTCGACTAGGAGATACCCTGAACCCTCCAAGCTGATATTCTAATCATTCCGCACTTCTTTTATGCACACATACATTCACATGCATACACAAGCACGCATAAGCTCGCGCTCTGCTAACTGCGCAGAAAGCAGCGACTGCGCTTGGGCTGCGCTGCTGTGTGGGCAATATTATGAGATTTTATTTGTTAAATAATTTCTTTTGTAGACGTACGATCTTAATGAAACTTTTAGAACGTAATCATAAAGTGCAAATGTGTGTACATTCCAAAGCACAAGTCTCTAGTACTTGAAATACGTTTTTTACGGATTGGGGGCGAAGGGGGCGTGGTATCCAAAATCTGTTAATGACAAAATGTGTGTATCTATCTAATGCATATACACAGTAAATCTGAAGTCTCTATGTCTAAAAGTGTTCAAATTAGGCTGAAAAAACAATACAAATTTATCGATTATCCTCGATAAAAAAGATATCGAATGAGTTATCGAAAAAATATGATAAACTTGTACTGCGTATGGTATACACGAGTCTACATACAAAATTTCGGCTCTCTAGCTTTTATAACTTCTGAGATCCTTTTGCTCATACGGACGGACGGACGGACGGACGGACGGACGGACAGACGGACAGACGGACGGACAGACGGACAGGGCTAAATCGACTCAGCTCATCGCCCTGATCAAGAATATATATACTTTATGGGGTCTGCCACGCCTCCTTCTGCCTGTTACATACTTTTTCACAAAACCATTATACCCTGATTTCCCATTTTCAATGGGTTCAGGGTATAAAAAACGAGTATCAATTACTAGAGACTTGTGTTTTGGAGTGTACACACATTTACACATTATTATTACATTCTGAAAGTTTCATTAAGATTGTACGTCTACAAACGAAATTATATAACATATATTATTGAGTGATG
Source organism: Drosophila aldrichi (assembly GCA_035045965.1). NCBI lineage: Eukaryota > Metazoa > Arthropoda > Insecta > Diptera > Drosophilidae > Drosophila > Drosophila aldrichi. Next base: position 1,730,672 of record JAWNOM010000521.1, read on the forward strand.
TAGCATTCAGCTTTTGTCAGGCAGCTGCCTAGGGGAAATCCCCTGGGCAGAGAAATCCCCTGGGCGGGGAATTACTAGAGACTTGTGTTTTAGAGTGTACACACATTTACACATTATTATTACATTCTGAAAGTTTCATTAAGATTGTAAGTCTACAAATGAAATTATATAACATATATTATTGAGTGATGTAGCATTCAGCTTTTGTCAGGCAGCTGCCTAGGCGAAATCCCCTGGGCAGAGAAATCCCCTGCGCGGGGAATTACTAGAGACTTGTGCTTTGGAGTGTACACACATTTACACATTATTATTACATTCTGAAAGTTTCATTAAGATTGTACGTCTACAAACGAAATTATATAACATATATTATTGAGTGATGTAGCATTCAGCTTTTGTCAGGCAGCTGCCTAGGGGAAATCCCCTGGGCAGAGAAATCCCCTGGGCGGGGAATTTCTAGAGACTTGTGCTTTGGAGTGTACACACATTTACACATTATTATTACATTCTGAAAGTTTCATTAAGATTGTACGTCTACAAAGGAAATTATAAAACATTTATTATTGAGTGATGTAGCATTCAGCTTTTGTCAGGCAGCTGCCTAGGGGAAATCCCCTGGGCAGAGAAATCCCCTGGGCGGGGAATCACTAGAGACTTGTGCTTTGGAGTGTACACACATTTACACATTATTATTACATTCTGAAAGTTTCATTAAGATTGTACGTCTACAAACGAAATTATATAACATATATTATTGAGTGATGTAGCATTCAGCTTTTGTCAGGCAGCTGCCTAGGGGAAATCCCCTGGGCGGGGAATCACTAGAGACTTGTGCTTTGGAGTGTACACACATTTACACATTATTATTACATTCTGAAAGTTTCATTAAGATTGTACGTCTACAAACGAAATTATATAACATATATTATTGAGTGATGTAGCATTCAGCTTTTGTCAGGCAGCTGCCTAGGGGAAATCCCCTGGGCAGAGAAATCCCCTGGGCGGGGAATTACTAGAGACTTGTGCTTTGGAGTGTACACACATTTACACATTATTATTACATTCTGAAAGTTTCATTAAGATTGTACGTCTACAAACGAAATTATATAACATATATTATTGAGTGATGTAGCATTCAGCTTTTGTCAGGCAGCTGCCTAGGGGAAATCCCCTGGGCAGAGAAATCCCCTGGGCGGGGAATTATTAGAGACTTGTGCTTTGGAGTGTACACACATTTACATATTATTATTACATTCTGAAAGTTTCATTAAGATTGTACGTCTACAAACGAAATTATATAATATTTATTATTGAGTGATATAGCATTCAGCTTTTGTCAGGCAGCTGCCTAGGGGAAATCCCCTGGGAGGGGATGTACCCATTGAGCCCAAGCGTATTCGCTGCTTACTGTGCAGTTAGCAGAATTTGGGCTTATGCGTGCGTATGGATGCATGTGTATGTATGTATGTATGCAAAAAAAAAGTTCAGAATGATTTGAATATCAGCTTGGAGGGTTCAGGGTATCTCCTAGTCGACCAGCCTCGACTAGAGCCTTCTTACTTGTTAATTCTCGAAATTAGACACTACATGAATAAGTATATCTTTACCATTCTTGTGAAATAATAGACTACATTTATTTTAAGTACATGCAGTAAAAAAGCAGTGAAAATCAATATAGCTAATAAATCTATTATCAAGATATACATCGATGAGGCCCTTCAGCGTCGACCCTTAACAATCAAACAAATAAACTTGAATTCACATTGAGTACATATGACTACTGTTAGCTTGTGGGATTAGTCATTATTGGATTAGTCATGTTCGGAAGTCGTCAGTGGCGGTTTAACGCCTCTTCGGTCTCTGCGTGGATCTTAAGAGGATCCTTGAAGTACGCCACATTTATGGGAATCATCTGTTTCAGCATTAGGAGTAATGGAAGTGATGGTCCTTTGGTGGCCAAGAATCTAAAGTGGTACAAATGGTTCTGCCTGATTTCTAGGATTGTCATGTGTGGCCTCTATATACAAATATATAGAAATTTTATGCATGTGCTCAATGCATCTCATTATACGATAATTCTTATCTTTCGTGTATGCATCTATATAGCCAGTGCCATCTTCACCCTGGTGATACAGTTTTGGTATGGAGAACGAGTTGTTGATTTGGTCAACAGATTCCTGAGGCTTTTTCAAAGGATACATGCACTACCAGGATGTCAAGATGCTGGCTTTGGCGGCAAATGGGTTCTGACCCTGCTGCTCTTAAAGGTGATCAGTCGCATATATGAAAGTTGCTACTTGATCCCAGCGATGATGCCCTCATTGGATACTTATCATATTTCCACTACAATTTGCGACTTCTATAATACTGTCAATGCGTCTCTAATATTGCATTTCAACTTCGTGGCATACCTTAGCATAGGCATCGGTTATGATCAGGTCAACAGTTTTGTGCGAAACGAAATGCGGCAGCAGCTTTGTGAACTTAACTCGAGCCACGGAATCTCTGTTAGCCAGAGGAAGCTAAAGGCCGTTGGGTACTGCCTCGACGAGTGCTTGGCGATCTATGAGGAGATCTTCCAAGTGGGAAACGCTTATCATAAACTATTTGAGTTTCCATTGTGTATTTTTCTATCGTATGGGTTTATAAGCTTGGCGACAATTGCTTTCATCATCACGTTAAACTTAGCTGAAAGCATCCGCCTATGGCTACTAACGATTCAAATATTATTGGATATTCTATTGCTGACTACAGCGGTTCACATTGCAAGCAGCAACTCGAGGGTTGTTCGACGGCTCAGCTTGGAAAATTACTATGTGAGCGATGATAAACATTGGCATATGAAGGTGAGTCTCATATTTCCAACTCATCATAGTATAAAATGATTTATTTATTTTTGAATGATATTCCGAATGATATGCAGTCGAAATCGTGGGAGAAATAAATCCAAAATAAATAATCGATTTTTTCCTCTTAGTGCATAGCATGCTTAAAAATTTTAACAAATTTCTTTATTTTTTGTTCTAGCTGGAAATGTTTTTATGCCGTTTGAGCTATACCGAATTTCGAGTACGTCCTTTGGGTTTATTTGAAGTATCCAACCAGCTGATCTTGGTATTTATGTCCGGATTAATTACCTATCTCACCTATATAATACAGTACGACATGAAATCCAATCCAATGTGAAACCACCTCTGGAGATTTTATTTGTTGTTAATAAAATGTATATTAAAATATAATTCATCATAGATGGAAGTTGCATATCAATTCTTCGCTGGGCAGAGGATATCTACTAGTTGGGCTGCAATTATTTCCAATAATATCGGCGTATATGATTGCGTTATGAAAAGAAAACTAATAAGATAATTAAATTGAGATATATATCAATAAGGCTCTTCAATGTCAAACCTGAACCATTAGTAAATATTTAAAATCGATTTTTTTGTGACTACTGTTAGCTTGTGGGATTAGTCATTATTGGATTAGTCATGTTAGGAAGTCGTCGGTGGCGGTTTAACGCCTCTTCGGTCTCTGTGTGGATCTTAAGAGGATCCTTGAAGTACGCCACATTTATGGGAATCATCTGCTTCAGCGTGAAGAGAAATGGAAGTGATGGTCGTCTGGTGGCCCACAATCGAAAGTGGTACAAGTGGGTGTGCCTGATTTTAAGGATAGTGATGTGTGGCCAATTTATTCAAGTATATAGTGGTCTTATGATTTCGTTCAACGCTTCGTATATTATGACCATCCTATTCATTCGTGTATGCATATATGTGGCTTGCGGCCTCTTTACCCTGGTGATACAGTTATGCTATGGAAATCGAGTGGTTGATGTGGTCAACAGATTCCTGAGGCTTTTTCGAAGAATACATGCGCTTCCTGGATGTCAGGTTGTTGGTTATGGGGGAAAATGGGTTCTGACTCTGCTGCTCTTAAAGGTGATCAGCATGATGCATGAAATTAGCTACTTGATTCCATCGCTGATAATAGATTTAAAGAAATCTTTCGCTCTGATCATATTTTGTGATTGTTTCAATAATGTTAATGCCTTCATTATCTGGCATGTGTATTTTGTGGCTTACATCAGCATAAGCATCATCTATGAACAGGTCAATTGTTATGTGCGACATGAGCTTCGCCAGCAGCTAAACGAACTAAAGCCGATGAACGGAGTCGCAGCAAATAGAAGGAAGTTAAGAGAAGCTGCTTGCCGCCTCGACGAGTGCCTGGCCATCTATGACGAGATTCACCAAGTGGCAAACATTTTTCACAGACTCTTTGAGTTTCCGCTGTGCGTTAATCTAGTGCTTGGATTTTTGATTGTGGCATCAGTTGCGTTTATAATAATAGCAAAAAATGGCGACAGCGGATTATGGCTTACGGGTGTGAAGGTATTATTGGATATATTACTGCTGACCAGGCGCGTAGCCAGAAAATTTTTTCGGGGGGGGTTTTCAGCATATATTAAATACACATATTCGTATTTAATAATATAATGGATGACCTTTATTTCAAATTTTTTTTTCTACAAAAGAATGTCTATTTTCCGACTTGTTTTCGCCATTTCGTTCAAAATATCCTCTGGAGTGACTTCAATTTTAGAGTGGATGTTGAGCTTCCGACTATTTCGGGGGGGGTTTGAACCCCCAAAACCCCCCCCTGTATACGCGCCTGCTGCTGACTATAGCGGTCCATAATGCAAGCAGCAATTCGAAAGTTGTTCGATGGCTCACCTTGGAGAACTACTATGTGAGCGACAATAAAGGTTGGCATATGAAGGTGAGTTTTATTATCGCTATAATTGATACCATGTGACCCAATGCGTCTATGCATTATAGCTGGAAATGTTCCTGAGTCGATTGAATTATTACGAACTTCGAGTGCGTCCTTTGGGTCTCTTTGAGGTTTCCAACGAGCTGATATTGGTCTTTATATCCGGCCTGGTCACTTACCTCACCTACATAATACAGTACGACATGAAATCAAATCCAGATTGAAACCAGAGCAAGAAGCTATCTATTATTACACAAAATTAAAATTGATATTCAATATTAATATTAATTAAAATCTTTGATGCGTCTTTCAATTGGTATAATATATAGAATGATTCATATTAATTTTAAATATTTGTAATCTCATTGTTCGGGGCTCGGAATCTAATTAAGTAATTGAATTCTTAACATGTGCATCAATTGGGCTCTCAGGTTCAGACTTTTATCAAATTAAATCGATCTAATAACCACTGTTAGGTTATATGATTAGTCATTATTGGATTAGTCATGTTCGGAAGTCGTTGGTGGCTGTTTAAGGCCTCTTCGGTCTCTGTGTGCATATTAAGAGGATCCTTGAACTATGCCACATTTATGGGAATTATCTGCTTCAGCGTGAAGAGAAATGGAAGTGATGGTCGTTTGGTGGCCCACAATCGAAAGTGGTACAAGTGGGTGTGCCTGATTTTAAGGATAGTGATGTGTGGCCAATTTATTCAAGTATATAGTAGTCTTATGTTTTCCTTCAACGCTTCGTATATTAGGACCATATTAATCATTCGTGTATGCATATATGTGGCTTGTGGTCTCTTCACCCTGGTGATACAGTTTTGCTATGGAGATCGTGTGGTTGATTTGGTCAACAGTTTCCTGCGGCTTTTTCAAAGAATACATGCCCTTCGAGGATCTGAGCATATTGGTTATGGCAGCAAATGGGTTCTGACTTTGCTGCTCTTAAAAGTGATCGGTCTGATATACGAGAGCTGCTACTTGATACCAGGGAGGATAACTGATATAAATATTTATTATATTCTGACCACAATTTGCGAATTATATAATACGGTCAATGCATCCGTAATGTTGAATGTCTACTTTGTGGCATACCTCAGCATTGGCATAATTTACGAGCAAGTTAACGGTTATGTACGACACGAGCTGCGTCAGCAGCTAAATGAACTGAAGACCATTAACGGGATTCCAGCTAGTCGGAGGAAACTAAAAGCCGCTGCCCAGCGCCTAGATGAGTGTCTGCAGATTTACGACGGAATTCCTCGAGTGGTCGACAGTTTTCACAGACTATTCGAGTTTCCACTTTGTGTTGTTCTAATGTTTAAGTTTTTGAGCATAGGATCGATTGCGTTCTTCATAATGAAAAATCTTGGGGGCGTCAGCTTATGGTTCATGGTTATTAAGATATTATTGGATATTTTAATGCTGACCGTGGCGGTTCACATTGCACGCAGTAATTCCCGAGTTATTCGGTGGCTCAGCGTGGAGAATTACAACATTACCAATAACAAAGATTGGCATATGAAGGTGAATATTATAATGGCATATCTGAATACATATTTGTATGTCTATCTTAATGTTATCTGAACAGATTCGTAATATACGCTTTAACAGTCTCCAATTGTATTTTATTTTCTGTTCTTGTTATAGCTGGAAATGTTCTTGAACCGTCTGAATTATAAAGAAATTCGAGTACGTCCTTTGGGTCTCTTCGAGGTATCAAACGAGCTGATATTGATCTATATGTCCGGTCTGGTCACCTATCTCACCTACATAATTCAGTACGACATGCAGAGGGAAAATCTTTAGAGCTTCGTCACGCTGTGGGCGCTTATTAACAACCCTCTGATTATGATATGGTATAAGGTACACCACTGCACACACCTGTCCTGCGGTCACATGTAAAAATCCGTTGTCAGGACACCAACTCCAATTTCCGCTTAACGTTTTTCTGTCTCACTTTTCCCATGAAAGTTGGCGCATAAATTATTTATGTGCGAGTATGTGGTATCGGTATGCTCTTTTTGCCTTGGAGCAGAAAATTTATGCAGCTAGCCGAGCGACGTAGCTACCGAACGGCCGGCTGGACAGTTCACGCTGAAAGCGCATAAAAACAAGGCCGAGGCCGCTGCACTAATTAGCATAGGTAGAGACTGAGGTAGAGCTGAATGTAGAGGTAGAGGTAAAGGTGAAGGCACAGATAAAGGTGCACTTGCTCGCTGCACTTGTTCCAGGGCTCAAAAAGGGCTGCGTCAGCGTTGGCGATAATAAAAAAAAAAAAAAACAGGAATGATCAAGTGTTAACAGAAAGTCGCACAGGTAATACCTTACCTTAGAGGCATGCTCTGAGAAGTTATCAAACCTTACAATAACATTAATTATGTGAACGCATGTGGAATTGTCAGTTGAAAGCTAAGCGACCGCATTTAGTTACACCTGTGTAAGTGCGTATAATATACATACATATATTAGTTAGCTTAGCTTAGCACAGTTGTAACTGTACAAATATAGTTATGCAAGGCCTTGGGCTACAGAGAAGTTTATAAACATTTGATGGATGTTAATTGTTTGCCTTAGAGCAAAAGAAAACTCTTAATTTTTAAATGTTTATAATGATACAAAAATGTGATGTATTAGAGCTTTATTTAATAAAATTGCTATATTATATTTAATAAAAATCATATTTAATATGATAGTCTATATTATATAATATTTGTATATGATGTTAATAACAATCACAATTTCCTGTATATATTTATTACTTATTAATATTTTCTAAGTGAATGAAGAACTTGTTCTTGTTTCTATTTAAGTAAGTAAATCATATAAGTATGTACCTTGAGTCAATGTCTGTAGTTTACATATGGCATAAGAAACTTATAATATATTCCAGTGCCAGTGGTAAGGGTATGGAAATCAAATTACGGCTTGGTGACGAACATTATCTCGAAATTGACAAAAAGGGAACTGGGGCGATGCCTTGGCCTGCGACTGAGAGTTACTGAGATTGGGGTTTGTTGACTGCGAGTGAAACTGGGAATGGGATCAGTATTTGGGGGCCCGTTGCGACCTGGTGCTGCTCCAGCTGCGTGCTTTTTGTGTTTATGCGTGCCGTGTAAACGGCAAGATAATCATAAAACGAAGCATTTCCATTGCCATTGCCATTGCCATTGCCATTGCCATTGCCTTAGCCGTTGCTGTTGCCATTGCTCAAATTATTGTACTTTTTAAAAGCAGCAAACAGAACACGGACAGAGAGTTACAGTCATTTTTCCCATGATTGTTCTGTTGGCCGCGACTGGGACTGTGACTGGGACCGGTGTGCGGTAATTATGGGTCATCCAGCTCTGCCACTCGTGTAGTATTTGGTGCTCTCTCTCTCTGTCTCTGTCTCTGTCTTTGCTTTCCGCCTGCAATTATCATACACACACACGCTGTCTGTATGTGTATGTATATTAAAGTTTGAGCTAAGAGGCGAAAGATACTATAAAAAAAAACCAAAAAAAAAAAAATTAATGATGCTTTCAACATTTCACTAGACAAAAGCACACGGGCCCATGTTGAAGTTGTAGCTCAAGTGCAGGTAGCTCCGCTGTTGGTAACTCCCAAGTACTTGGACATGGCCAAATGTACAGCTACTTGAAGAACAACAGCGTTAAGAATATTCTGATAAAACAAACGGATGATGAAAATATCATCATTACGAACTGAAAGCCGTAAGTCAATCAAGATTATGTATTCTCTACGTATGTACGTATGTGTGTATGTGTATGCATGTAGCAACAGTAGCCGCTAGACAGTAGCCGCCAGTCGGCAGCAGGCAACAGATTGAAAGAGAGAAAGAGAGAGAGAGAGAGAGAGCGCCCTGTACAAAAGTGAAAGAGGGAAAGAGAGATAGAAGTGTGTTGCCTTTAGAGGCTGCAGGCTACGAAGCGGGCAACATCCGTTGATAACTCATTAGCCAGCAGTAGCAGAAAAAAAAAAAATGAAAGGGCTAACAAGTTTTGCACATGAAACATGAAACATCTTATTGTTCATATAAAATGACTTTAATGTAACATTTCCCCGAAGCCAAATATCAGCACATTAGCTACCAAATTACGTTGCCTCAATTAGTACAAATTGACATGTAAGAGCATTTATCATTAATTATAACACCATTTGCTTTCCGCATTTCCCGTATTTAATTAATGTCAATTAGCCAACAAAACGGGGAACATAAATTATGAGATAATATATAATATATTTATCATAGAATCATTTTGTATTTGCATTTCAATTTCAAATCAGTTTAATTCCAATTAAATATTTAATGCCAAAAAATTATTTAGAATGAATATCAAAAAATTACCAAAAATTGTGGTTAATGATTGAATAAATTTAATAGAAATTATTGATTATGGGCACCAACATTTAAATAATTAATATTATATATGGAGAGATATATCATTTAAATAATAATATATAACATAGAATGGAATGGAATGGAATGATAATCGACTAACTTTACCGACTGTATGTATATGTATTGCATAGTTATAGAGAAGACATTCAAAGAGTTAAGTCTTCCACAATTGCATATTTTGCATAAGAGAGCATATTATAGATTATAATTAGATGACTAAATTGGACTGGTTTGATTCAGCATGGAATCGTTTGATCAAGCAAGTCTATGACGTGCCCGTACAAAGAATTGGGACTGTTGCGGTATCTTCATTGAATCGATATTATAACCGACGTAGAACTTTATTCATTTGGAATAAAAATTTTAAAATATTGGAATATATTTATGAAATTGTAATAACACACATATGTTGAATGGAATATTCAAAACCATGTCCAACTCGTGTGGGCCACATTCATTTGCATTCAGCTTATATTGCCAATGCATTTACTTAGCCTGTAACTAGTCACTATTTTTATTTTTCCAACTGTCAGTCATATACTAATTACGCTTAAGCCATCCGCAGCTAGAATTGTATGCACATGCGTCTTCACCTACTATGTATATGTGCATGAATATACAAATATAGTCTGGAAATTGGATACTTGGTCCGGATTGGGTTTATGGACGTAATGAAAAAGAACTTTGATTAACTGCAAATGGATTTTACCTTTTGCAGCCTGATGGCCTTCTAAGGCGTTTGAGCAACTGAAAATGAATGCTTGTGCATAAATATGTATGCACAATTGTACATGTATACATAACCATTTACATGCGACTGCCAACTGCCAACTGCCAAAGCTGAAATCGCAAACCTCAACCCAAACTCAAACCCAAACACAAACGCGTACTTAAAGTCAAAGAATTGGCACGAGCTGAGCACACGTCGCCGTCATCGTCATCAACGTTGTTTGTGCTCCATGGGGCTTGGATGTGCCTGCCGCTGTGTACAGTTCTGGCGCGGCATTTTATGGCTGCGCATATGGCGAATGCAGAATGCAGAATGCTCGACTGGCTTCGGGGGAACTCGTTTTGTGGGCTGTATGGGCGCGCGCTCGCGTAGGCGCTGCAACGGCAGCGGCAATGGCAGCGGCAGCAACTGAGACTGCGACAGCGGCAACATCATCGAGAGGAAGCAGCGCGTGTGCGCTGTGCCAACATCTGGAGTTGGACCAGTTTGAAGCCAGCATCGGCAGCACAGTAGCCGATGGGCCAGGTACATATATAAACATACACATATGGACAGACACATTTGAGCCCGGGCGCAAGATAATCGATGTATACTAATTATTTGCTTTGCCTGCAACTGTTTGTCATGCTCCGAGTTGCGTTTTCTTCTGCCACTGCTGCTGATGCTGATGCTGCGTCTGCCAGCTCTGGTACAGCAAAAACAAAAAGCACAACAGTAGCCAGCAGTCAGCAGTCAGAGTCCTCAGTCGACATTCGTAGCTTGAGATTGTGTCTGGGCTGGCTAAAATAATGGTCATCGACAGCAGCAACAGCAGCAGCAGTAGCAGCAGCAGCGGGCGAGTGGGGGGCCATGGGATGCTGGCTACTGGCTGCTGAGTGAGTCTTGGGCAAGGTTACGGACGCTGCGAGCGTTTGCGTTGCTTTGTGGCTGAGATGTGTTCTGTTGTGTTGTTGCTAGTCCAGGCAGGCCCAAGCACTCCGCACGGTAGTCAAGTTTAGACACCTTAAATACACAGGAAAGCGTCATTTAAGCGCTCGTTCCAAAAACGACAAGCACGGGGCGTGGCACAGCCTGCCGTCAGGCCCAGCACTATTAATTACATGGACAGGCCTCACTTTAAGCCCCACTAAATTATATGTGTATCTAAATACACACACACACACACACACACACACACACACACACACACACACACACACACACACACACACACACACACACACACACACACACACAAACACACATGCATGCATACTTACATACATACGTGCAAATAATGCACTTGTATCTGATAAGATTGAGACTACAAGGTCAAAGCTTCAGAACTTAACCGCTAAGTCTCCCTTTCGTGGACTGCTTCAGATCTGCACAGATCGATTTCAATCAACACTCAGGGAAAGCTCAAGCAGAGCTTCAGCTACAGCAACAGCAACAATAACAACAACAAACAAGTTTTCAATGCAAACAACAAAAAAAGTACAGTCACAACGATTAACAACAACAGCAGCAGCAGCAGCAGCAGCAGCAGCGAGAGCGACAGCATCGTCGCGACGCTGCTGACGTCAAAGCTTGGCTTGAGCCAGCTTTTTGATTTGGCCCAGACGTGTGGCAAGCTTGCCAAGTTTGGAACAGGTTTTGATTTCAGATTTTGAAGCTATTGTGCAAAGAGCGCTGCTGCTGCTGCGGCTGCTGCTGCAGATGGTTGTTGATCTCGTGCTGCGGCCGCTGCCCGCAAAACAAGTAGCAAAGCAAAAATCGGCAAACGAGTGAGCGTTGCGTAAATTACAAGCAAGCACACACACACACACACACACACACACATACTCACACACACACAGCACAAGCAACAATAAATTTATTATTATTTTTTCTTTACGATCGCAACGTTGACAGCGACGCCGTTCTCAATTGGCACTTTGCTCTCCCACACACACACACACACAGATGCGCTCTCTCTGGAAGGTGTTCTCTTTCTATCGGCGAGCTGTGCGCTTTTTTTTGTGGATTCCATTTGCCATATAGTGCGTTAATTTGTTGGAAAGTGGGTCAGCAATAATTTCGGTTCATCGAACACACAAATAACAAAGCGTCTGCGCTGAGTGTGCGTGCCCAGCTCGGCCCCGACTTCTGCGCAGTAGCCTTAGGCAATCGCAGCCTGTCTCACTCTCTCTCTCTTCTATCTTTGCATCTCTCTATGTCTTTTTCCAGTTCTCCCCCAAACTCATTCCGATGTCGATTTGAGATACCTTGCGAATACTCTACCATGATGGCGTGTGATTCATACAACTGCAGTCTGCAGTCAAAACCATATAACAAAAGAAACTCTTCGTCACATACCTTTCTGACATACTCACATTTATTGTTCCAATATATATGCGTAAGTATGTGTTGAGCCGTTAATCAATTTGTCATTTGAAAAATCTGACAAAACATATTATGTTATGTGGAAGTTTACTCGAATGATTCAATGGGGGGTATATAACGTTTATGTACATATGTATGTATGTATTTATGAAAGTCTTCGAAAATTTTAGAACACTCACATTATATTTTCTTCAATTTCGATAAGTACAACCGTCTAAAATAACATAGAGTAATGTTAGACTTACGTCGTCAAAGTTCTTATTTAAGATTTCCCTATATCTTCTATCTTTTTCATTACCTATTATTTTATCTTAACAGAAATTATGAAATATTTTCTATTGATGGATCTACTACGTGCTTGGCAAACTATTTGTGCCGGTAGCCACAATCGAAAACAATTATACAATCTACATAGATACATTGTAGATAATGTTCTTGCTGGCCTATTTCCTTTACAGGTCAGCAATGATTCGTCGAAGATCGTAACGCTCGCTCGCTTGCCCATTTGTTAACGCCTTGTGTATATATTTAGGCCAAAGCGAGTATTGGCATTTGCTGTTGTTGGCTTGTTGACGTAAGAAGGCTGGAAGGGGGTGTGTTGTTATATTGTTGCTGTTTTTAATATACTCATAGCATGTTTTCTCTCTATCTCTCTCTCTCTCTCTCTCTCTCTCTCCGTATTCCTTATTTATATACCTAGCCCACTTGATTTAGCATGCACTTTGCACATGCCGCAACAAACATATGCGATGAATTTGTTATTATTTTTATAGGATGGTGTTGAAACTCGATTTGTGTTACGTATGTCTCCGCCTGAACATACATATGTATATAGTCGTCTATAGTATACAGTCGACTACTGTATGTTCTTGCTCTATATTAAGTTCAAACAATATTCCGGCACGTTTGTTTATCGACTGTTTGCCTCGCAGTCACGTTCCAAAAACTGAGAATTCGAGCATGAGCTGATAATATGTATATGTGTGTGTGTGTGTTTTTGGTTGGTATCTGTATATGTTTGGGATGACAAATGAAGTTGTTTGAGCACACGATCTCAATAACCGATCAGCACTTGCCCTGATCACGATTGTCTGTTTCTATTTTGTTTCTAGTCATTCGCCAGTGAAAGTTGTTTCTCAATCATAATGAAGCGTATCAATATTAGCGTAGGACGCAATCGTCTCTACTCTTGGTGGGCTTTCGCCCATAAATAATCTATTATTTATAACGGCTTCGTAATTGTCGCCATTATTGGGTAGTTGTCTACAAATTATGTACAATTTATAGCGACTTCCTAATCTAATTGCTTGTTAATATTGCCTAATTCTAATTGATAATGTTCATGTTCCATATTTAGAGTTATCGTAAGTAATGCCTTTCTGGCAGTTCTTTCCTGCTCATTTTGGTATTTTGTTGTCGTCAAGCCAGATTGGATATATGTAGTAGCTTATAACTTGTAGTCTGGCAGAGCACGACCAGAGGTCAAAATGTTCATCGTGGGGTTTTCGTTTCAGCTGATAAGCAAGTGTGTGGCCAGCAATTGCATAGAATGTGGATTTAATTAGCTCAGAATGTGCCGCTAGTTACACACGATTCTTACGCATGCCTGTAAATATATAACCGCAGCCACCACACACACATACATACACACAGTGGCACTACAGCGGCTGTACGTGAAACATGGGAGCTGTGTGTGCCCTTAGCATGGGGGCCATTTGGAGTGTGCGGCATCTTTCAACTGCAGCGCCGGCATGCGAACAACAATGCAGCAGTAGTTACTCTTGGACTCCTCAAGCTGTTTCATCATAAGCTAAATCGCTAACCCCCTGGCCGCACACACACACACACACACACACACACATGAAAGGGCACAGGGTGTACCAAGTGGTTTGTAAGACACCCAGCCGACGGGGAGTTGAGCTAATTAAGTATATGGCAAATACTTGAAATGCCCCCGGTTGAGGCAGGAAATCGAAGCTGGCTAATGGGGCGGCTGGACTGGACGGGAATGGGCGACTGGCCGGAAATATGCATGGCTTGCTTGGCCTTTTGGCCAGCAGCTCCAAATGGGCAAAAACAAATTTGAATGCGCCCTGTCAGGAAGAATTGGGAGCTCTGTTGCCAACATTGTTCGCCAGCGTGTGCAGCCGACCAAAAAACAGAAAAAATAACAAAATAACAAATTAATTCAGTTGCAATGTAGGCGAGTTTTAGTTGTTTATTTTACTGCAGACATAGACAGGGTATTATGAATCGGCTAAGAGATTGGTAACGAATCGATTTGAATGAGAAGTTCAGAACTAGAAGCGAAACTGCCGCATGCCTAGACATACATATATCGATATCTATATAAATCTAGAGATTTCACATGTTCTCATGGGAGCATCATAGAACTAAGTACAATATAGTTAGTATTATTTCTTTCTTCTTCAGTGTTAGATCTTCAAAAGAACAAGATCTATATTCAAACTTTACCTATATAATTAAAGCTCATACGATGAGCTCTTTCTGAAAATATTGCAATGTGTATTAGAGGGTATTGCATTTTCGACTTACAATATATGTATTACTCTATAGTATTTCGCTGGTTTCGTTTTGTTTTCTCTGTGTTTTTTTTTGCCGTTTTGTTTGCTTTGTTCAGTGCATGAGTATTTTGCGAAGCGAATCACACACTGAACGCACACGGGTCAAAAACGGTGCTGAGTTCAGGTTCAGCTGACGACAACGACAGCGCCGACTAACCTCAACGATCGCGTAGAAAGATATATACATACATACATATATACAATACATATATGTACTTGAACAGCGTATATCTGTATAATAGGCGTGACAAGCGCGTTACGCTCGGCTGGCGCCCAAAAATAATCAAAGACAAAGACGCTTTTGTAGATGACGATGTTGATAATTGGGGCGGGCGTGGCGGTCGGAACAGGAACTGTGGGGCCAGACATGGCTATGATAATTACACCGTGTTAGCTCCGAATTCGTTCGTCGGGTCATTGTTATGCTGCTGCCTAACGAGCACCAACATCTTAGCACCACCCATCTACGAATTGTATCAGCTGGTACGTATAATGGGGCACAATATAATGAACGATAATATGGCCAACATAAATTTGGAAAGAAAAGTTCAGTGAAAGAAGCACAAGAAATTGGGGACCTACAAACACATGCGTGAACTAACCGCATAAGATCTAATAAAACCACAGCGGAAAACCAAGAGCAAATGTGTAACTTCAATATTATTTAGAGCCATCTGGCCTCGCTGAGCATAAGTTACATAGATAATAAAAATTAAGTAAACCCTTTCTCCGATCCATAAATTTTATTAAAACATTATATCATTATTGAATGACAATGAATGGTTTTTTATATGGGGGTTGATTTGCTTTACAGCTGTTTCATGCTTTATACCCATTGCAAATGTATATGAAAGGGGTATCATATATCATTCATTGTAAGAATATCATAGAATATAAGGCAAGGAGGAGGAGATGTCATAAATATAGGAGAATCAATCAAAGAGAAGGTATATAAAGCATACCTTCTCTTAGATTGATTCTCCTTTATAATATATAATAATGTTAGCTTAGTGACTTCAAATTTTTTATTTTCTATAAGAGAAACTTTTTTAATGGCAAATTGTTGTATTCTATAGCCTATTCTATACTATACTCTCTCATTCTTTCTCCATCTCTCCGCCTCTCTCTCGATAGCACATCGCAAAAGAAAAATGTTTTACAAAAATGTTATATACAATATTATTTTAAGATAAACTATTATATAATAAATGATTCATGTATATTTTTTGTTTCTCAACTTGTTATATTCAATCTGGCGATTTCTTCGGCTACTTCAAAGCCGCCAGTGAAAGCAAATTGTATCAATATGAAAAGATATGTTACAATGGCCGATAATATTGTTGGTATGAATCTATTATCAAGCTGCAGGATGCCTACGACTTTGACTTCCAGTTGTTGTGCTCGCAGCTGATTCAAAAATGATTCCACCTATTGAGAAAAATTCTTACAACGGTTTTCAATGATTTATTTTTAACATTAGAACTCACGCTCTTGTCCCACCGCTGATCTATATCGGTGCACACGATGTCCAATGGCAATAACTGTGGCATCTCCGACTTCTTGATCATGTAGTCCGCGCACATGATCAATAGCACAATGTTGGCCATCTTAATGCATGTCATCACCACGGGCACCATTTCGCCCTGGGTGCCCTCCAAATAGTTAACTATATACTCGTAAAGCATTATTAGTAAAACAATCAGATTGTAGTATATGTAAAATAGGATTTGCCACTGGAAAATGTCGCGAAACGAGAGAGTTACTCTATAAAGTTCACTATAGATAACGCCACAGGCGTCCAGTTCATCGGCTCGATCGCACAGTAAGCACATACGTCTATAATGACTCAGTCGCGACGGCATCGGACTCACATTCTCATATGTATTGAGATACGGTTCGGATTCATCATCATCCGATGAGTGTTCCATATCAACGGAACGCATCTGCTGCAGCATGATCGCAATATGTGAGCCCATGTGCTCGTAGAGTACGCCGGATACGAAAAAGCCTAGGAAGCAGGCATCCAGCAGAAAAAGTGTGCCTAGCCACAAATAAATCGCAATTAGACCGCCGATCACGTGACCCACATCCATGAGCACAATATATCGCAGAGGTAGCAGCTGTGGCAGCTCGTAAAGACAGCCGCAGAGCGTTAGGATCAGCTTCAGGGCATAGAGAATGGGGAACTTGAGCGTAAAGAGATGTTCGGTTCCGGTTAGTGCACAAATGCGTCCATAGAGTGAAATATAATGATTCAATACGGCCGTAAATCTGGACTCGGCACGCACCTGCATTATGAACGAGCCGACGGCAAAGAGGCTCACCGAGCTGGACTGCAGCAGGACAATGAGAGCCGCATAGGTTTGTGTACTTTTCACTGTGTTGAAGAGTCCCGGAATCATGTTCCAGTAGATGCTAACCAAGATGGCGCGCCAGAGTATGATCAAGAGTCGGTTGCACTGTTGGCGCGGCGGCCTCAGCTGCAGTTGCTCCCGCTCCACACCCAGCGAACTAGAGAGCAGCGAAAGGCCGCGCGCCGCTTGGTAAAGCGCCAGCAAAACTCGACGCGACCAGAGCTCCACGCCATCAATCGCTGGCTTGTACTGGTGCATGGCCAGGCGTTGACTGGCTGAACAAAATATAGAAATGCTTGCCTGTCCCAATGTCCCGTGGTCCCGTTGTCCTGACCACTGACAGGGCAGGCCCAAGTATTGAAGGGCCATGGATGTGGGCACAGTTGTTGCTGTTGATTTTATTAATTGAATGTGTCTAGATATCAGCAATTGCGTTTCACGCTTCGCTGAGTGCCTTGCTGACTGATTAGCCGAAGCCGGAGCTGCTGACGGAGAGAGAGAGACAGAGAGAGACGGAAGCGGAGACAGAGACGGAGTTCATCGCGATATGAGCAGAGCCTGACCATTCGCTGATGGACAGGCCAACAGTGCTCATTGATCACGGCTGCACCCGATCTCCCCTTGCCCCCCCACATTGTGCGCACATTGGAGCAAATGCTCTTGACAATTGTGAAAATTTCAAATGTTTGCTGGACTTTTAATTTGCTTGAATGAATTTGTATTTTATCAGGCAAATCAAACAGTGTCTCATTAGTTGCATTATTAAAAACTATGTTATTATGTTAACAAATATTGATAAGATTTCAATTGAAATTATTTTTGATAAGGAAGTAAGTTACTATTATTTCCTAATCGGGGGGTGTGTGATACGCCTGGCGCACGCCAACCCTGACGTTTCATTCGAGTCGAACATATTCTAATAGAAATAGAATAGATTTGATTGAACTGCATAATCCGTATCAATAGCTGAGTCAATATAACCACGCCCAAAATTACGTACACCTATCTGTTTGGAACTATGCAAGCAGGTTCCACAGCTGTGAAATATATGTATGTGTGTTGGAATACGTCTAACCGGCTTACTATAAAATAGCATTTGTAATAGGTAAAAACTTGTTTATTTGATGAGACGAACAAATATCTATATTTATTATATTTTATTCTTAAATTATTTAAAAGTTTATGTAAGTGGAATATTTGCATATGGCAAATGAAAAACTAAAAGTAGATAAAAAGAAATTAATATAAGAAAAATAATTCTTAGCTAATCTTAATGTTTATCAAAAATAACTTATATATATACTCTCTCTCGTTATTTCAGAATTCGAGGAACTCCTAAAATATTACGAAATATTGAATGTTTAAAAATAATAAACGCTTGAAATATTTAAGAGGGCACTCGTGATAAATTTGAATTAAGGAGAGTTTCGAAATATCGCAGGTTTGAAATAACGAGAGTCGACTGTAATATGTTTGTTTAATGAAATATTTAAATAATCCCAATAGGGACAACCCCTATTCTATGCTAGTAATATATATTCTATATAAACCCAATTTCAAACTAGATTATTTAATCTGCCAAAGATAGACAGATGTTCTGTAATTGTTCTGAATTAATTACTTTGCTATACAAGGAGCTTACTTAAACTGTAAAGGCAAGGATGTCCTTGCCATATATGAACAGAAATTGACAAAATAGAAAAAGTCTTAATGTCAGAAACAGTTTTTTTTTGTAGCATATGAAATGCATTTAAATATCAAGTTACTTAGAAAGGGGCTTATGTTGATTGGCTTTGTTCCGGCTGTTGTTGTTCTTGTTGTTGTTACTTTTGTCTATGCTGATGTTACGAAGGCACTCCCACTGCTGCAAGCTGCCAAACACGTTTGCTGGACATTAGAATGTGACGCGGTTCAATGAACTAACGCAAACAGCAATATCCAGCTGGAGGAGGAAGTGTTGTGTGCCCAAAGACTGGCAATAGAAAAACAAAGTCAATAGCCTTTAAGTTGCTGCCACAACAAGCTAGAACGACAACAACAACAACAACAGCAACAGCAACAACATCAACAGCAACAGGTCTAGGCTGGCTGGCTGTTGTTGCTGCTCCTGGCATGATCATTGCCGCTGACAACGCTGTGGCAAGCAGGCGTGCAACAAGCCTTGCCCCATAACAGGTTTTCCCCAATGGAAAGGCAATGGAAGCCAAGCCAAGCCTAGCCTAGCCTAGCCTCGCCTCGCCTAGACCCAGCCATAGATAGATAGATAGTAGAGTTTTATGCAGCGTCTACTTCACTCCAATCCAGTACAGCATCCTGCAACTGCAACCAGTTTACGTACAGTTCGTCCAGTGCCCAATGCCCGATGCCCGTTGCCCGTTGCTCGTTGCCTGATGCCCAACTCTCGACTTTCCACTACTCATCGCGTCCGTGTTATTGTAGCCCAAGTACATGAAGTAATTGCATGAAGCGAGCCTGACCCCAGCCGTGATGCTGGCTGCAGCTGGAGCTCCATCAACTGGCGGCCAATGAACTGCCACAGAAAAGACAATAGGAGCAGCTCGCAGCTTGAGCAGTTGCCCGGGAGCTGACGCTGCGGCGGGGCAGGCTGAGGTATCTGCTGGAGCCAGTGTTGTATTGCTAAATTGGAAATAATTGCAGAGACGCAGCAGCAGCAGCAGCAGCAACAGCAACAGCAGAATGCACGTGTGCAGCTCTTGTTGTTGTTGTTTTTGTTGTTGCTGTTATCGTTGTCATCAGTTGTTGTTGTGGTTGTTTTTCTACTATGACATAAAATACGAGACAAGAGCTGAGCGAGGTGGGGTAGGCAGATAATATGAGTAGAATCTGCAAATAGGCAGAGACAGAGGCAGAGCCCGAAGCAGAGGCAGAGGCAGAAGCAGAAGCAACAACAATATGCGGAAAATGCTACGGAATAATAACAATAATAACAAAGTTACGCGCAATGCGAGCAACAATAACAATATTAACAGCAACGACGACAACAACAACAACAACAACAACAGCAGCAGCAAAAAAATCATAAAGGAAAAAGTTCAACGACATTTGGAGATTAGATTCACAATAAACCAGAAACAACAACAACAAGAGTGTGCGGCACATGCACATTTGAATATGCCGATGTGTGTCTGTGTGTGTGTGTGTGTGATGGTGTTTAAGCGAGAGATTCATCGAAGCACTGTGACGTTGTCGGAGCCATAGAAAAACAAAAAAAGCCATCGACATCATATGGATTTTCATTATGTTGAACGTGGCAGTGGCCGTGGCAAAGAAATGCGTCAGAAATAGCATCAGGGACACAGGGGCATTGGGGCTTGGAGTTTAGAGTTGGGAGTTGGGGGCCTGGGGTTGCATGTATTGTATGTACACATATAAAGAATTTGAAAAAAAAAAATACAATAAAAAACAACTCAGTCGGTGGAGGGAACAGGAAAATGATTTTCATTGTGTGCCTTGGAAAAGCTGATACAGGCGGACGCAGTTGCAGTCGCAGCAGGCATTGAAGTCATTAGAGTTGCGGGAGACATGCCCCATGCGTTTGCATAAACAACAACAGCAACAACAACAACAGCAACAACAACAGCAGCAGCTGTCTGGCAGTCCATGCAAATGATGAGCTCCGTCTCTCTGACTGTCTGCACTGTGATCCATTGGGGCCAGGCCAAATGGCTGCAGCCCAAAGACGGCTTCACATTTTGGCGTGTGTTGCATAAAATGCCACACTTGGCTGCGTCGCCTCAGCTATTTACAGAGGCAAAAGATGCAACCCCTACATAGCTAGAAGGCGGCATTTGCTTGCGCTCAATTTGGATATTTCACAATGCTAAAGATGCTGGAGTCGGCATCGATACGCTGTCAGAGATCCAAAACTGACTTCTGGGTGGGGCGATATGGAAAACTATTGCAAGAAGTCGATTGTTGTATGCTCTCTCTCTCGCTCTCTCAATCTCTTACTCACGTTTTCTCTCTTTCTTTTTTACTCTCATAATCACAATCTCTCCCTCCCTCTACCTCTATTTACTTCTATCTACCTCTCCCTCTCTCACTCACTTACTCATATTTTCTCCCTTTCTTTTTTACTCTCGTAATAACTATTTCGCTTTCTCTCCACCTCTCTTTCTCCCTCTCTCTTTCTGTATGTCACTCTGTATCTGCCTGTCTCGTTCTTGTAATATTTTTATACACTTGAATAATTGCATACAGAAGTAAATTAAAATTTTTACTAAATAATGCCACGCGAGCAAAATTTATCTAAAATTCGTTTTGTCCACTTTGAAAGGGTATAGTTAGAGACAGTGCTGCTGCTGCTTCTGGTGCTGCGGATGCTCAATTCGATTAGGTTTTCAAAATCGATTCCCAAAGTCAAATTGTATTTGTTTTACCGCCTTTGTGAGAAAATAAACAGGCAGATACAGCCCGTTGTCAGATGAGGCCTGATGCTGGTTATTGAAACTGGGATCGGACTTGAGGACTGAGTTAGAGACAGAATCTGAGACTGAGACTGAGACAGAGACTGGGCCCTTCTTTCATTGCGTCTCGCCTTTGTTTGTTATCACTTGAAGTTTGAGCATTTTTACGAATTGATTAAAGCGACGTTTGTTTACAATCAGGTAAACAGAAAGCGGTGTGAGTGGGGCAGCAAGAGAGAGACAGAGAGAGAGAGAGGTAGGGAGGGGGTATAGAACTAAATGAAGAATGCAAGCTGTAGAGAGAGTGTGTGACCGAGAGATAGAGAGAGGGAGAGAGGGGGAGCAGTCAAACTTTCCGTTTAAATGGTTTTACAGTTGAATTGCAAACATGTTCTGCCTGGTCGTAAAGCCGTCTATCCGCCACCGTCGCCATCCTCTGTGCTCATTAAGCAAAGCATGACGAATAACTGCAGCGTCGATGGCAGCGCTGATGTTGACGTTAGCACACACCTGACAATTTGTTAATGAGAGCAACAGGTTCAGCGACGCGGCAGGAAGCGAAGCGATAAAACCAAAAACCAAAGCAAGCGCAACGGACTACAACTGACGGGATGACGGATGTCCTGCTAAAGTGAGACAGAACCAGAACCAGAACCAGAGCCAAAGCCAAAGCCAAAGGCCGAGCCAGATGCACAGCCAAAGCCGACCGAGTTTGCAGTGAAATACAAAAAAAAAGAAAAAAAGAAAGAAGTAAAATTGTAAATAATGCAAAACATTTTCTCACCACGTTACGCTGCTGGCGTACTTTTTAGGCTTCCCCCATAAGCTGCTGCCGGATGGGAAATGATATGTAGAAAATGAGGCAAAAAAAAAAAAAAATATATATATGTATATGCATGTATATATATGTGATGATCTGTGCTTTCTAACTGACTATCTATGTGAAGTGTCTTAGCGCTGGCCATGACAGTCAAAACATGAATATCTCTTCGGGCAAAGTTGCATATAAACAACATATGGTCGATACGAGATATGACCTTTTTCCGATATGCACTCACACGTACACGTATGCATATGTATGTATATGTTGATATGCACACACAGCTCATAGTACTGTCCAGCCCATTTTGTAGTGAAATTTAATCAAGCGTTTAATGCCAAGGTGGAACGTCGGAGAATATAATACAGAGAGGGCCAGGCAATTCGCTGGCAGCGAGGGCGTTTTTGACTCGTTTCTACTATGCTGCTGACGCTGATGCTGAGCAGAGCCAAGAAGAACTCTGTCTGGGTTGATCTGTGCCTCAGTCTGTGTCTGTGCCTGTGCCTGTGCCTGGGACTGTGGCCATGTCTGCTTGATGCCTGTCAGATGTCAGTCTGTGCCTGGTGGGAGCGTCTCTCACCTACGACGCTGGTTAATGACATTTTGAGTTAATTGCTGCTGCTGCGGCTGACATATGGGTCTACGGTCAGGGTATCGGATCTGGCAATACGGTAAATAAATATGCGTATAGCTGCCCAAGTGATGGCGTTTCCAGGCAACGTAATTTGACTACATATGCGTACATCAATATCAAATTGGGGGAGGCAACATATACAGACAAGCATATTTATGTATGTATGTATGTATGTGCAATGAGGCCTCGCCAGATGATCGATTCCTGATGATCCGTTAAGTTAAGATCTTAAATACAATTTTGTTTTTTCTTTCGCTTTATGCTGTAGCTGAAATATGAGAACTTTACACATTTATCCCAATTAATATGCACGAGCTAAATTTTTATTTTTTACAAACTTTATGTAACGTTTTCGGTTCGGAACTTAAAACAACTTTCAAAGTGTTATTCAAGCACACATTAATTCCCTTTCTGTCAAAGCGATCTAAACTTGAGTATTAAATATTATCAACTCAGCAATTACTTATTATTTATTTATCAGTGATATTAAGAAAACACATAAAATAGGCTATGAAGACAATCGTAGGAATACAATAGACTGATAAAGTGGAAAAAATTGCTCGAGTGTCCAAAATTTGATAAGAATGTGTGTGATGTAAATACTTATGTCATTCTACGTATAACTAAAAATAATATATTCACTTGATAGCTACATTGATATAATATTACTCATAATGGTATACTCATATGACTGCGAGCTTTGCTAATCGAAAGAAACTATTTACTTTGAAAGATCTCTGAAGTAGAAACGGGTCATATTGTTACATATGTATATACATATGAAATGACAGATCAATATTTAGAGCGTTGTGAATGGGAGGGGGTATTGGTTATTTATATTGTATGTTTGAAGTAGAAACACTGAACTTTGTATACTATTTGACATTTCCATATTTACCAGATAAGCTCTCGTTGAATATATATAATTATTTAGATTCCAAAGTCTCCGCTACGCCTTACGTACCGAACTTATGGCAGCGGAGTATAAGTCATAGCGAAGGAAATATTTCGGATTTTGGATATCTTCTTGTAGAGACTTTTTCTATGAAAAGTTAATAAATATAGATGTCATTATCAGGCTATGAATTTTTTAATAGGATAGTGCACATGATTGAAATACTATATTGAAATATATAATATATTTAACGTTTATATATATACATATTCAAATTATATTGATTTTGTAAGAGTAAACGAAAAACTTTTCCTCAGTAAAAATAATTTAAATTTGAGCTCTCTTTATGTTTTATGCGTCTCTTTAGGATTGTAGCTCAATAGCATATATACCTCTATATATATACCTCTATATTCTAATAACATCATCAAAATCTGAAGTCAAATATGATTATTTTATTAGAACTAATTTTTGTATAACAAACTTTTTTTTTTACCCTCGTAATTGTGATAGCTAAATTGAATTTGTTATTAACTAGAAATAGAGAACATACCCAATTACTATAATTACATATATTTAGTGGACAATAGACGCAATAGCGTTGCAATTACTGCATATTAACTATGTATACAATATAAGACAGAGAATCTATTGTGACGTCAGCAACTGAAAACGCAGCAACTGCGATATATACATACGTATGTGTATGTATATACATGTGTATGTGTTTCTCATTTGGCGCGCTTTTTATACCCATGAAATCACTAAAACTGATAATTGAGGGTATATTGTTTTTTTTGTAAGTGTATGTAACAGGAGGAAGGAGTGGCCGGCCTTAGAAGTGTACAAAATATAGAATATCCTCTAATCCGACACTATAGTTCTCTTGCTTATTCGATTTTCCATTTGTTTGCTGCCGGGCTGCAGCAGCTAGTTACGGATAATTTCCTAGAGGCACCACCACCAACAACAACAGCAACAACAACAACAAACACAACACAATCACAACAATAACAATAACAGGCATAACAACAACAGGACTCACTGTCAAGTGAGCAGGTACAACGAGGAGGCGAATGCAGAGATAGAGACAGCAGCAGAGGCGGGAACGTTGCGACGCGTCGGTGCAGGCGCAGGCGTAGGACGCTCAACCACCAATATGCATACATATGTATGCATGTATGTTTGTATATACACATATATTGCCAATACCAAACCAGTTTTTATAATGTCAATTCGAATCCTACACGTTCACGTCCATGTCCAATCCACACGCATTAAGCGCGACAGTCGCAAGTCTCGACGCGTCCAAATAATGACGACAACGGCAACGACCCGGCAGCGCAGTGACCGAGCAGCGGGCAGAGGGCTGTGGGCACTGAGACGCTGGTAGCAGAGGCAGCAACGGCAACGGCGTCGATTGGTTGGCGTTGAATTTGATTTTGATTTCACCTGAGTGGTTGCAGCAGTGCCTGTGCCTTCGGCTGTTCCTGTTGTCAACCAACGCACAAAGACAACTGCATATTGCGACCTACGATTCTTGACTCTCTGTTGTTGCTGCTGTTGCTGTTGCTGTTGTTGTTGCCCTTCGAGGGCTGTGTAATTGATGATGTTTACGTTCGGGATCCCGGTCTCTCGTTTTGTAGACGCAGTTGATTTAAAGATTACGCACCTATTGTGTGTGGGTATCAGAGAGTGAGCTGTATGTGACCGGCATATTAATTCTGAAGTCTTAATAATTTCTAATGGGTTTATAAAATGGTTTATGGTTAAGACAAAGCAACAACAACTTGAGATGCAAAACAATAATGCATTTATTTTCGAAATGTTTTTATGGCTTGGCATTTAAATTTACATACATATGTATATACATATATAAATAAACTATATGGATTAAAGAAATTCTAATTTGTATATATTAACATACATATGTATTTAGACCTAAAGATACGTAAGTCTACATCGAACTGGACAGCAATTAATTTTTCCATTTTAGAGTTTTATGAATCATTGCATTTTAGGCAGACTGTCTTACACTATGTTCAATATGCGCGGGATATTTAAATTGAGCAGTCAAGAGTAAGTGTCTGTAGAGTTGCCAGAGTGTTTTAAGATTTGTTTCTTTTTAATTGCAGCTTGCTCATATGAATCACTGCTAACACTGTCTGTAAACACGATTTGTTAACTGATTTTTCACTTAAAAAAAATAGTATTTTTGCATTTTTATTATTTTTAAATTGATCTATTCAGACACTCAGTATGCAGTACTGAATATACTGTTCTTGTTGTTGGATCTTTTCTTATTTGAATTTGGCAGAGCTACCAGACTGTCAAAATGAGATTAATGTTTACGTGTGGGAATGGAATGCAAGGGTTTCAGCGTTGCCACCATACAAAATGAGCACATTCACAATAGACTTGCTTAGTGGCAATGTGGTTCATTCCGCAGCGAGCCAGTTCAGTTGTCGCCAGTTCTTTGCCAATCAATTCACGGGTCGTGTTTGTTTTAAGTTAAAATAAGTGGATAAATAGCAATAGTAAATTAGCAACAGCATAAAACGAATGTGCGCAACTATCAAGTAAACTTCTAGCGGCAATACAAGATAAATATATTGGATATGCCAGAAAACATAAAGGAAAATTTTACGCAAATTTCGGTTGTTCGGCGCTGAGATTGGAGGGGTTTGTACCTAAGCGAACACATCAAATGTATGCGGGTGTGTGACTGTGTGTGTGATTCTACGCCCCTTAGCTGATGTAGGCGTGGGGGAGGTAATATCAGCAAGAGCAGCGGCAGTGGCAGTGGCAGCGGCAGCGACTGAGCAATGCAAATCCTTTGTAAAAATACTCGACAAAGAATCAATTTCTTAATTGTGAGGCGGTGGTACTTGTCGCGACAAGTCGTTCCTGTAACCATGTGTGTGTGTGTGTAATGTGTGTGTGCATGTGTAAATGTGTGTGGTAAGGTCGCCCAGTTGAAAGTGTCAAGGAATTTTACAACAACGGTAACGGCGGCGGCAGCAAAGGCACTCACGAGCAAGGTAAAACCTTCGCCAGAGACCGAGCTCTAAGCCCCGAGCCATACCGCGCCCAATGCGCGCTCTGACATTTAGCATATATATATATATATATACACCAAATATATATATGTATGTGTATCCTGGTCAGGTTGATCACACCTGCCGTGAGAGCAAAGTGCAGTTGTTAAATTGTTGCATTTCAGGAATTTAACAAATGTGTATGTCCCGGATATCCAGTCGCATTGCTTACATTACTATTACATTTTTAAGATTTTTACACGAACTTCGCCTTGCGCCTGCGCTCCTCTCTCTCTCTCTTTCGTTCTTTATCTCTCTGTCTCTCTTAGTGAGTCGGCTACTCGCTTTCACTCTCACTCTTGTAGTTTGGAGTACCATCAAAAAAGTGTGTTTCGACTTCAAGTGTCCTCTGTCCATGATAAAAACTACTATTATATGCTAAAAACTAGAAGAAGAAGATGAAGATGAAGACGAAGACGAAGAAGATGAAGACAAACAAGGTAAAGGAAAACTCGTGCAAACATTTAACAGCCATTGTGCTTCTGGGCACTTGCTAGCCACCCAACGGGGTTGGCCAGTAGTGTAAGGCCGAGTGTCTTGTTTACCGGGTGGACCACAGGCAACCATTTCCGATTCAAAATTCAAATCGTTTACTGTTCAGCCAGCTGACAGTGAGACTTCCTCTTTTGGTCAGTGTCCCATTCAGAGAACACAATTTCGAGTATTTTGCGGCTGTAATTGATTTGGGTTGTCTGGACACTTGGACACTTGGCCACTTGGCCACTTGGGCACATGGCCACCTGTGATTGACACATCTGCATGGTTTGACGAATGCCTATTTTTATTTCCGTTTTTTCTTTGCCTCTTCTCCCTCTACATCTCTGTCCATGTTACTTACATTAACAACTTTTTTGTGTCATTTTTTAGCTACATGCGACGAAATGAGTGTTTAGCATCAGCGTAGCAACAACAACGACAACAACAATCAATAACAACGAAGCAACAACTGCAACAACAACAAGAACGGACACACACACACACATACGCTCCCCCACACAGTTTGCTGCTCGGAGCAAAGACGTAAAGTTCATTGAAGTTTTTGGAGGTGGACGCAAGCACCAACTGTTGTTTGACCAGCAGCAGGAGCAGGAGCAGGAGGTGGAGCAACAGCCGGGAACATCAGTAGCAACAGCAGCCGCTGTGGTGCAGCTCATCAATATTCCAAAAAGCAATTGAGCCAGGCGGGCACAGGCATTAATTCATCAATTATTCAAAATGACCGAAGACGAAATTCTCTTTGACGATGTTTACGAACTGTGCGAGGTCATTGGCAAGTGAGTTCCGTTAGCTCCCTATTCTTTCATTTTGTTGCCTTGGCTGCCATATCTCATTATGTGCTGCACGCACTAAATCATCTGTCGACGCCTCAAATGGGGGCAACAGCTTTCAATACAAAACTTGGCTAACATCAAACTTGCCTCAAAAGTTGTACAAGCAACAGCAAGTTTTTCGGTGTCCATTCTTACATTATACATTAATATTTATGTGCTGCTCGTTTAGTTGAACTAAGTAGAGCGAAGCGTTGCTAGTTGTGATATGAATATGAAAGCTTTTGCCTGCTTTTTATGGCAGACAGTTTGCAAGCCTTTTGCCGCCTGATAAGGTCAGCACGGACATTTGAAATCAGTTGGTAACTTTTACTAAACATATCTCTATATCTATATATATATATATGTATATTATATTACCACATTCTATACATTCCACAGAGGACCCTTCTCCATTGTGCGCCGCTGCATACATAGAGAGTCCAATCAGCAGTTTGCTGTCAAAATTGTTGATGTGGCCAAGTTTACGGCAAGCCCCGGACTGAGCACAGCTGGTAAGTTTGAGCGACGACCTTGCCCCAGGCGAATCACCCGAGGTACTTTGGGTGAATAAATTATAATTAAGCTACGCGAATTATATCAAATATTTTGCTACTAATTGTGCGGTAACAACGAAACACAATTTGGCACGTGCCACCCACTTTTGCCCACATTACATGATGCTGCGAGTCAGCCCCACCCCCAACACAGGCTCAAGTCTCAACCCAGTCCAAGGGCCAATTAAAAAGAAATTGCTCAAATGCAATGGCGCCTGGACTCGGATATTGACTAAATGATACATGGCAGGCACATAAGTCAGCTCTAAATCCATTAGGACTTTCGTGCAGCTTGTCTCAGACCCAAACAAGGACGTTGGCTGAGCGCCTTGTTGCTTGTTGTTGTGTCAGCCGCGCGGGGCAGCCATACAAATGTTACCCATTCTAATATGAACTAATTGCGTGCCATTACAGATCTGAAACGCGAAGCCACAATATGTCACATGCTGAAGCATCCGCACATAGTTGAGCTGCTGGAAACCTACAGTTCCGAGGGCATGCTCTACATGGTGTTTGAGTTGTAAGTAACACTCGCCCACATACATGTCCAGGCTCAATTCCCCACACATACATATATCTATATATTATATATATACATTTGGATGTAGGCCACTTAAATATTTCGTTTTCGCTCTCTTGCAGCATGGAGGGCTCCGACTTGTGCTTTGAGGTTGTGCGGCGCGCTGTGGCGGGCTTTGTCTACAGCGAGGCGGTGGCTTGGTGAGCATGGACACATTGCCTATAATTATAGAATTATGACACCAGTTTTTCTGCCAAATCCCAAGTACATGGGTTACTCATAACAGAAGAACATCTATATTAGGACAATCGATTAATATTTAAATGGAATGCTCAGCAAGAATGTCTTAGACCAGATTGCGCATTTAATTATTAATTGTCTTGCAATATTCATTTACTGTTATTATCATGTATTTTTATAAAACGTTGCGAGATATAATTTGAAATCGTTCCATCCAAGTATTATATAACTGCTTAATGTAAATTTTGTATACGAATATATGTATTAGTTTAGTGAATCAGATTAGTTGTGTACAAACATATATTTAAACAAATAACATGCAAACAATAAGCCAGTGTAGAATGCTTAAATATGTTTAAAGATTTTGTGTATACACCACAGATGAAGG
This sequence comes from Drosophila aldrichi, assembly GCA_035045965.1. NCBI lineage: Eukaryota > Metazoa > Arthropoda > Insecta > Diptera > Drosophilidae > Drosophila > Drosophila aldrichi. Next base: position 1,760,774 of record JAWNOM010000521.1, read on the forward strand.
ATAACATTAATATAAGAGTTAGTTGAAAGGTACAAAATAACAAAATTGGGCAGTTTTGTCAGTTCAATCAATCAAAGTCCATTATATTATGTTAATTTAATACTATTTCATTTTTGTACATTAGCTTATATTTGCTATAAATATTCTCTAAGTCGTAGTCATCTATTTTTGTTAATCGTTTACCCATCACGTATATAAGTATGAGCTAAGCGAAATGTCCGCACTAATTAAGGATTTCTGTACGCATTGTGCATATTTTTAATTAATCTCTATATATTCTTATTGTCAACAGTCATTATATGCGTCAAATATTGGAGGCGTTGCGATATTGCCATGAGAACGATATATTGCATAGAGATGTGCGGCCCGCTTGTGCACTTTTGGCGACAGTGGATAACTCGGCGCCAGTGAAGCTGGGTGGCTTCGGCTCGGCAATACAGTTGCCGGGCACACGGGAAACCATAGAAACACATGGACGCGTCGGCTGTCCGCACTATATGGCGCCAGAGGTGGTCACAAGGCGTCTGTATGGCAAGGGCTGCGATGTTTGGGGTGCTGGTGTAATGCTGCACGTTCTGCTCTCGGGCAGGCTGCCGTTTTTGGGCTCTGGTGTTCGACTGCAGCAGTCGATAGCCCGCGGAAGGTTATCGGTAAGTGTGTACGGGCAATTATGATTAATTTTTTATTAATTGCTGCTTTTGTTCGCTTGCAGTTTGAGGCGCCTGAGTGGAAATCTATTTCGGCCAATGCAAAGGATCTAGTCATGAAAATGCTCGCTGCAAATCCACATCACAGACTATCTATAACCGAGGTGCTAGAGCATCCCTGGATACGTGATCGCGACAAATTACAGCGCACGCATCTGGCGGAGACAGTTGAGGAATTGAAGCGCTATAACGCGCGGCGCAAGCTTAAAGGCGCTGTCCAGGCCATTGCTGGTGGCACTAACATGGATCCACTGTATTCAACGGATGCGGATAGTAAGTCTTGGCCAATGAATACTTGAGCTATAAGTGTAATTCCTAATCTATTGTTTATTGCAGTGCCCATTGCTGGTGCTCCGGATGAGTGGGCAGACGAAGAGGCGGGGATTGAGGCGGTACAGCGTATATTGGACTGCCTGGATGATATATATTCACTACAGGACGCGCATGTGGATGCGGATGTGCTACGCGATATGCTGCGTGATGTTCGCTTACAGCAATTTCTTCAACTTTTCGATCGGATCAGCTCCACGGTCATCACGACTAATGGCCGGGCGCCAAGCGCCGAGGCTGTTGCGCGCAGTCGCGATGTCCTGGAGCAGTTGTCTTCGGTTGGCGTCAGCGCTGGCAATAAGTATGCCAAGGATGAGCTGATGCAGCTGCTCGCATCGCCACACATGCAGGTGAGTTTTTCATTATATTTCTGTTAACCTTGTGCTTACATAAATATAATTAAGTATGTATTTGTGGCTACATTTTGGGGCAAGCTGTGCGCTCAGGGAACTGGGATTCTTTACATTGTTGCACTGGCGACTGTCAGTTGCACGAGCTGTGGTTATATCAATCTGTGGTCCACTCTAAAGTTCGGTTTAGCATAAGCCAAAACAAATTTGAAATGTATTTAGTGCTAGTAAACAAAAGCAATGGTAAATTCACACACACAGAGACACACACCACCACCATCAACGCCACCACTAAAACTATCAACTTCCGGAGGGTTGTCTCTATTTGTCGCACTCAGTCACTAATCCCTGGCACACACATACTACTTTGTATGTCCACTCTCAGGCATACAGTGTACACACAATACATGGGCAAACAGTGTGCGCCAGCTAATGCAACCAGAATACAAACAATTTAATCAGAATAAACCTAAACGAAATTCGGACGTTGCTGATGCTGGCTCAACGGTATCAAATCCAGCTCTAGCATCAGCGACAGTGTCTGTGCCTAAGGCTTCTCCCCAAAGGCTTTTTGCCCTGAGAAGTAGGCAACGGAACTTAAGTGTTGCAGACGTGGTGTGCGCCACATATTTGCAGCAGCAGAACAACAGAAAAACATTTAACGATTGTGAAAAAAAAAATGGTTTAATGCTCACTCTTTATCATAGCGAACTTTAAATACTCTAACTATATAAACATTTTACTATAATTATGCAAATGATTGTTATTGTTTGTTTGCATTTATTCAAATTTTCTTTGCATTTGCCTTATTCCTAGCTCGATGTGCATAATGTATTAGATATTTGATATTCCTGTTTCTGTGCAGGGTAAATCAATGCAGAGTTTTTTTCAGCATTGTTTGCTATGCTCTGTGCCTGGGTATGTGTGATACGAGAGCTATTACTCTACTCTCTGCTGTCCACTGTCGTTAATTGCTGCTTGAAACAGACTACGCTTTTTGCTGCCGAGCGGCGATGCTTTATTTTTTTCATACCCTGTGCCTACAAGGTGCATAGAAAGGCTATTTAAAAGCCTTAACGCTATGAATACCCAAATCGTAATCGATATACTCAAGAACATTAAATTATATATTATTAAAAGCTGTCCATTGGCTTAGTATTAGGTGTATTAAATATTTCATTTTGTATTTTGTGCATGGGTGAATGATTTTGAATTATTGTTGATTGCATGAAACAAATTTAATGATTTAATTAAAATTTTATGGATTTAACTTGAAGTAGACGGATGATTTATTTAAAATATATTATTTGCTACAACGTGGAATTCAAAATATTTTTTTTTATTGTTTTACATTTTTGTGTAACTAAGATTAATAATTAAATTTTATTATAGAATTAAATTAATTAATAATTAAATTCTTGTTGCAATGACAGTTATTTGAGGAATTTATTTCTCATCTTTTTTTTTTTATATATTTATTAATATTAATTTGGAACCTTTTTGACCTATGCTTGTTTCACTTATGTTAAAAATTTTATCAATTAAATCTCTTAACGGAAATTCAGTTAAAGTATTAAAATAGTTGTGCTTAAAGTAGTGATCACAGGAAATTTAGGCTTGCAAGCCCTAGACGGATAGTTCATTTCAAGTTGCACTGGGCTCTCGGATGGTTTGCCCGTCCAGGCCAACCGTTTCTGACGCAAGCTGAGCTCTTGTGCCAGCGACTCATTTTCATAAATTCATGACAAAAAAACAAAGAGAAGAAGAAGAAGAAGAAGAAGAAGAAGAAGAAATGAAATAGATGGATAAAAATGACAGACGATATGAACAACTGAACAAACGCAGGCCCAACGAGCAATGAGCAACTGTGTTAATGCTGTATACCACGCACACATCCAGCCGGAGAGCAGAGTGAGAACTGTGCTCAGGGTGTTGGATGTCGGGTAGGCGTAGGTAAAAAAAAAAGGGAAAAAGAAATAGCTGAAGAAACAGAGTAACAACTATTGTGGGACCTCGGTTGCAGTCCAAACAACCGCTGCAAATCTCACTCTCATACTCTCGTGACTCTCTCCGACTCATGGGCGCTGCAAAGTGCAGCGAGTGTTCTGCTGCTGCTGCTGCTGGCGATGCTGTCGCAGGAGCAGAGCAGTGCACGTACATATACTAATGCATATGCATTTGTGTATTTGCATTCATACACACGCATGTGCCCGTGTGTGTGTGTGTGCATGCTTTGTGTGTGAGAGTGCGAGTGTGTGCGTTGCACTAACCAACCGAGCATTCGTGATTGACTTAAACAAAAAGCGCGCACAAATTTCTGTTTAGTTTGCGGCGCAGTCGCCGCGAGGGAACGACGACAAAAACAGAGCAGCGCAAGGCGACGTACGGAAAGGCAAAGCGAGGCAGGGCAAGGCAAGGCGAGGGGTGGCGCGACGCGGCACGGCACGGTACGGCATCGCCTCCAGTTGGATTTATTTGACACTTGCCAAGTGATGTGTAAAAGAGGCGCCTAACGAGCGATTTCGCGTCAGTCTGCCAGTCTGCGCCCACGCCATTGGCGACCCGACCCCAAAAGGGTTAGCAGCTGGGCTAAACAAAGCTCTGGGAATTGTGGGGCGAAACCTTCGTCTTCGTCAAGTCAAGTTAAGTTTACTCGAGTCTATTTCTCAAGTGAGTCACTCCGCGCCGCGCACCGCTCGCTTGACCCAATTAACAGGACACGGACACGGACGCGGACGCGGACGCGTTCGCGGATGTGGATGTGGATTCAAACGCAAATGCGAAGTTGTCTCTGGAGTGGATAGTGTCGTGTCAGTGTGCCAATTACGCGCGAATTTCCGCAGTAACCTCCGGCGCATTGCGAACAGAAGGACGACAGCCACAGTCAGAGGTGCAGACACGGGCACAGCCACTGGCAGAGCCACATGCATAGGCACCTCCATGCTTGTAGCCAAGTTTACAGCCACGTGTTTGGCGGCAAAACCCACATGGGAGCAATTGACAAAAGGGCAACCGCTGTCATTGGCGACGTTATGCTGCCGACCCCCGCCATGTGGCGCTGGGAGTTGGTTTGGGGCCGCGCCATGGCGTTGCTCATAAATTGACAGACAACAACAAAATGGTGCTGCTGCTGCAGCATCGACTGCGCGTCTATAACTCAATTTAAATTCAAATGTGTGCCACTATAACAAAATATAATAAAAATAAAAAAAAAAAAAAAATACAAAAATAAAACAGTGAACAAATTATAAAACGGAGGCCAATATCGGTCCAAGCTAACGAAATTAGCATATTACTTTAGAATGGCGGATGAGTTCTTGCTGGAGGATGAGGATGATGTTTGCTGCTGCTGCGATAACACATCCATAACAACTGCAACAACAATAACAGCAGCAGCAGCAGCAGCAGGAACAGCAACACCATCAACAACAACAACAACAACAACGCCACAATACAGTGTATTTCAGTGGATCGGCCTCGAGACGGCTGAGCTTTTGCCACCGCACATAACGCGCTACTACAATAACCTTCATCACCAGGTAAATTTTATTACAGCCGCCGATGCGGCACTTGTAGACGTCAATGCTCAAATTATGATTCTTGATTACACGGTTAGTTTACTGAAGTTTAAAGAATTTCTTGCGCTTCATGAAATTTGTTTATGCAATGCAGCAAAATAAATGAATAATAATGCTTAAGGAATAGTATAGGAATTTTGTTAAATTTAAAGTTAATTGACTAACATTTTTTTTTGGGAATATGTTTTTATTGTAGTAGAATGCTGGCTTGGCTTAAAACAATTTGTTTTGTTTATTTAGCCAGGCCTCGTTCTGGGCTTAGTTTAAATAAAGTCTGTATTTCAACTTATATAAACATATACTATATACATACCTGTATATGTACATATGTATGTGTCAATTCTTAAGCTAGTGCGAACTTTATTTGAAATTCGACAAAAATAAACTTTTTTCTGCAACAGCTAAAAAATTTTAGATACAGTGTGTATGTTTTTTAATTACTCTGACAGTTTTTATGTACTTTTAAAGAATATATGTATACTCTGTGTTAAGTTCACTTTTTGTTTTTATACCCTGAACCCATTGAAAATGGGAAATCAGGGTATAATGGTTTTGTTGAAATGTATGTAACAGACAGAAGAAGGCGTGGCAGACCCCATAAAGTATATATATTCTTGATCAGGATGACGAGCTGAGTCGATTTAGCACTATTCGTATGTCTATTTCTTTTAAATATTCCCTTTACGTATTTCGAAGTATTTCCTCTACTTATTTCCTTTACGTAATTCCTCTACATATTTCCTCTACGTAATTCTATTACGTATTTCCTCTACGTAGTTCCTCTACGTCTTTAATGCTTAGCTGATCGATCACACACTCTACTTCACTTTACTGCACTGTACGACTGACCCCCAGCAGGCCTGGACCACTGAAGACTGACTGAATAAATGCTGCAGCTGCTGCCCTTTATATAGGGCTACTTTTACTCAAGTACTGTCTCTCTCGTTGCAGTCGAGCTTCAAGTGAGCAATGGGAACGCTCTCTACTGCTGTGAGCATTCTAGATCTGATTTACCTAAATACAAATACCAAATAAGAACTGCTGCATATACATAGACAACTTTAATGATCTTTGGCACTTCTTCTCTCCTTGTTTTTTGCTTTTACTCAAGTATTGTCTCTCGCGAAGAATTATTGAAATATTAGTTCTCCGAAGAGTTCAGGGGATTTCCTAGTCGAGCAGTCTCGACTAGATCTTTTTTACTTGTTTTTTTTTAGCATTGTTTGCGCAGCTAGATTTAACAATATTTGAGCATAGACAATGTCAATTGCTGCGCTTGATTGATGCGTGCTGAATTGATAAATTTGGATTTTGCGATACATTTAGACCAGGCTCTTACCAACTTCATCTCTGTATCTAGTGCCTGTACTGAATTTGATTGAAAAGGGCCCCATAACGTGCAGACCGGCATTTATGTCCATTAATGCAGCATCTCTTTACCAATTTCTAGTTAACAGCATGTCATTTTGACAGTCGAATCGGCGCCGGTTATTCAATTTTGCAGGTAGCCCGCGAGATATCGATTTGAAAATTGGCTCTGTTGGAGGTCCTTGTGTCCTGCTGCAACCAGATATCATCGGTGTCATGCTCCCTAATTAACACTGACCGTAACGATAGCAAATTCACTAATGAAGTCACATGAGCGAAATGCCCCCAAACACTCAAAACACGTCGCGACGTGAGAGCATTTCCGACCCACAATGCTGCATTCCGTTTCACTAGTTGAAAATGAGCAATAAATTGAAAACATGATTTTGGCTGAAAATTCTCTTTAGAAATTCATGAAATTCTTTACCGCTGGCGAGTTGATATGGATGGATTTCGTTCATTGTAGCAACATGCCTCGGCCAATATCGAATTTATTTGTGGAAAATGCTTCACAAATTCATTCATTTGCTGCTGACAAGAATTGCTTGGCAGGAAATACTTTAAAATCATTTCTCTTCAAGTAAAATATATTTTAAAAATATTCCAATTTTTTGTTTTACATATAAATATTTTTAAGCGACGTCGGTAAATAATCGATAGTAAAAATTGCAAAGCATAAATTGCCAACCCTTTTTAGTATTTCATGGCATACAAAATCAAGTTATGAACCTTTCATAAATATCAAACTGTAAATTACAAAATTAATAAATAATTCACATACACGGGCAAAAGGGTTAAGCGAAATCCAGACGATACTTTAAAGAGAATTAACTGTAAGATATTTGGAAATTTTTATAATATACTGGCGCGTATGTGTGCATTTTGAATGTGTCTGAAAGGAAGCTTAAGTACTTGTGACTCCATCTCGATTCATCTATAATTTAATTTGAGCTCTCTCTACTAAATGACTTTGGCTTGTTCTGCTAATGAAGCGCCCGAAGTAAATCCGTTTCCTACTCCTTTAGCATAAAAGATTTTGTTTCCTCACATTGATGCAATTTGCTGAATCAATGATTGCAATGGCCTTAAGAATATTATTATTATTATTACTTGTCCAGCAATTGTTTAGCCAAATAAGGGATCATGACGAAAATAAAAAGCAACTAAGGTAACTGCAAACCTATGCATTTAATTGCATTGTATATTTGCAGCATAACGAAGTTAATTCTCAAACTAAACCAGTCAAATTAATATTTACATGGACGCACACGTTGTCTGTGAAGCTCATTAGGTTTATTCATTGCCTGGGATATAACTCGAAAATTATTCAATTGTGTATTGAATTACGGTTTGCAACACTGTCTATTGTCCTTTAAGTAAGGACATATTATTGTTACAAAACAATTTGGCCAGAACTTGAATTTGCATTAATTCAGATTTGTGCAAACTTCGCTTCAAGTTTTACTGCTGTGCTCAATGTGCCTTTGACTTGTTTGGGATTTGGCAAATTCACACAAAGCATATATATATATGTGTGCGTGCGTGTGTGTGAGCCGACAACTAAACGTGTCAACAAGCATGCAGGCTAACTGGCAGCCCAGTTCAGCAGCAGCCACCTGAACAGAATTGGCCCGGACACAAACCACGTTGTGGCCCAGCTCGACCCGGACCGGCCCGGCCCGGCCCACTGACATATTAAGCGTACTCCTTTTGGCCACACACATAAATGTCGGAATGGCTAAAGTGTGCAGCCTGTTGTTGATGCGGCGAGTAAATGTTGTTGCCACTTCGATAAAATGACAAATTCGTTGCCAAATTGCTCTTTGACTAAACGACTGCGCAAACTACAACGACAATGAGTACGACAGTGACAACGACAACGACAACAGTAGACAACAACAATCTACAATAGCAACAACAAATTGTGCTATGTTAATAGTTTATTGGCTGATACTCTCGATGCCGTTACAGCTAGTAGAACATGTGATTCAGGCCTTGACCTACACTATGGAATTAGATGTGCCTTGGCAGGGCAGGGCAGAACAGTGCAGAACTGGGCGGGACAGGGCGGTACACGGTTTACAATCCGCGCCCTCCATCGAGACCTTGGCGCGAAATGCATTCCGAATCGTTGTCGTAGCACTTGACGGGATTGCAGCACGCCGTGCACTCTATTGTGCATTAATTAAAAGCCTGTTATGTTTCGCATTAAACGTGACAGCATTTCTGAGAAATAGCAGCAGGGACATCATCAGCAGCGACTGGGATAGGGAGCTGGGAGAGCTGTTGTCCTCGACAAGGGGCAAAAGGGGCGTGCCAATGTTGTCCTTGTTTATCAATCGATTGTCTGTCTGTAGGCCTTGGTGCGCATGCATTTCATAATTATTTGTCAGTGCCTCAGCACAGATTCCATAACTTGGAACATAAGCTGCCCTCCCCTGGCCTTCCCCTCGATGTCTGCCTTGTACTTCAGTGTGTGTGTGTGTGTGTTTGCACATTCTTGCCAACTGGGCCGCTTACACACAAGTAATTAGGTTGTGGCTTCGGCATTCTTTCCTTTTGGTCATGATTCCTTTGGCGCAAACCCGCATGCGGTTGTCAAATAAGCAGTGGGCATAGCTATCTGTGTACAAGAATTTCTCTCTCTCTATGTGTGTGTGAGTGTCTGTGTGTGTGAGTGTGGACACAAGTCACCTACTTTAGTTTGGACTATGGGCGAGCGATGGCATGATTTAGCAATGCGACCACAGCAGTAACTATCAGCAGCAGCAGCAGCAGCAGCAACTCCGTTGACGATGATGATGATGATGATGACGATGATGATGAGAGAACGCCGGTGATGATTGGGTTAACGACTACGTGGCGCAGACATTGCGCCATAAATTACGAATATT